>PVKS010010980.1:0-58275 GCA_004027875.1 Aplodontia rufa
CTTAGGGCCTACCTAAATTGCTGAGGCTGGCTTGGAACTTATGATTCTCGTGCCTTAGCCTCCTGAGCCACTACTGAGATTACAGGCATGCACTACCACACCAGCATGGCAGTGCCACTTATTACACATCGTTCATCCTAAATTTACCAGGTAGTTGGGGCGAACATTTGTCTTAGTTAATTGGTTTCAGACAAAGGAAAAATAAAACTTGTCCTATGTTTTTGACAGAAGGTAGTTTTGCAACTGGGAGCCAGGTACCCACAGAAGTTAGCACCCTACCCTCCCATGGAAACTGGAACATAAGGACACCAGCTTCCCTGGACACTTCATTACAAAGAGATGGCTCCCAAGTGCTTGAAAAAAGACATCCCTGGGGCCTGAAGTGGGCAAAGGCTTATTTGAATTTTAAAAGGAGTTCATATACTTCAAGGAGATGAGAAAGAACTTACAAGTTTCCTAAACTAAATGCTCTAACAAAAGAGACCAGAGCGCATCTCTTCCATTTTTTGTAACAAGGAGAACTGAGCCTCTTAGTTTAAGTTTGAATTTGCCTTAGATGTCTAAATCATCACTGGGGGAACTGGAGTTTTCACCTGCCAGTACCTTCCCCCATCTTGTAATGCTCAGAGCCCCACATGTAAGACCAGTTCCATCTCCTAAAGTCCCCAACCTCCCTTAGGCATGCAGAAGTCCCCATGTATCTGTAAATGTCCAAAGAGGATTAGAGGTTTGGGTCTACTTAGTGTTTGAAGCAGAAGGATGTCCCCACTGCTACCAGATGGGTTGTTCCTGGAAGAGTCCTTCTGTGAGTTAGTGACACAGATGTGCCGAGGAAAGTCAGAGGGACTTTCCACTCTCTGCAACCATCTGACGAGTTCCCCGAGAGAGGACAGGCTCATGCCTCACTATTGGGTTCCATTAGGGATTCTCCAACTGACAGCTCTTTTGATGCAGCTCCTTCCGAAGTAGGTGAGTCTGCCCTGAGAAAGTCGTGTTCCAGCCCTGGCCACCTAACGAGCTAAGAGCTTTGTTTTTCTCCTTCCCAATTTACCAGTGCAGAGACCCAATCACCGGTTTCATCTCCAGTCATTGTGGCAGTTCCATGGCAGGAAACTGGAAACTCCTGGCCTTCCCTGGATCTAGAAATGAACCTCCAATCAAAGATCCCTAACCTTCAATGTTGGAGCAAGACATTGTATTCCTATAGACTGTCTTTTTAAGAGGATCCTGAGTTCCTATAAATTTTCTACCTCCTTCTTAAAGCTACATACATTGAAGAAATTGGAAGATGGGCTGGGGATGCAGCTCAGTGACAGAGTACTTGCCTAGCACACACAAGACCCTACATTCAATTCCTAGCACTGAAAAAAGAAAGAGAGAAAAAAAAATGGAAGACAGGAGATAGTATCTTAATCCATTTTCTGTTGCTATAACAAAATACCTGAGACCAGGTAATTTGCAAAGAATAGACGTTTATTGAATCATGGTTTTGGGGACTAAGTCCAAGAACATAGTATCAGCATCTGTTCAGCCCCTAGTGAAGGCCTTGACCTTCTTGCTGCATAACATGGCAGAAGGCATCACATGATGATGAGCAAGCATGTTAATGCAGTTCTTTCTTCCTCTTCTTATAAAGCCACTAATGCCATTGGGGAGACCTCACCCTCATGACCTCAAGTTCTGCAGGCATGTAACTACACTTATAACTAATTAGCTTAGAACCTGAGAAGGAATCTGCACATTCTCAATTCCCAAATTCAGCTTTGAAATTAAAGTTACTTCTCCTTTGCAATGAGGAAAAGAAATGAATGAAGTTTTAGGGGCATTGAAACTTTGACATCGATAATCAGTTTATTAACTGGTCCTACTGGCATTCAAAAGCAATCCGCCCCTTAAATGAACATATTTTTTAAAAGAGCATACAAGACGAATTCGTTCCACATCACCTCCGAATTGGAATTAAATTAATTTCACTCCCCCCTCCAAAAGAACAGTTTTTGCTAAAGTTCTGAACCCTTTTCTTAATCATATTTTGTTTTTAATTCATATTATGAATGTTTCTAGTAATTCATACTTGCTTAAGAATATAGAAGAAAGATCAAAACAAAATGGATTAGCTACCGGGAGGAGTCAAATAGAGCTTTTGAGCATTGCCAGAGTATTGTCTTTGCTCATGTTTTGCAGCTGCCAAATTGAGCAATAAGTGTGGGGATTTCCACCCAACTTCAAGGGAAATGACCTTAAGAGAAAGTTATATTCCTATTAAGTAGCTCCACTACTCAGGTGACTAATTTTAGTTCTTAGGTTTCATGGGCCCTGCTGACTCACTTCTCTGGTTAAAATGTTTACTGCCCAAAACATAACACTTACATCATCAAATCCATTTCTACTTTGAGTAATATCAAAATTAAAAGCAGTACAGGAAGAGGATCCCCTCTTATGTGTTAGTTACAGCATAAATATAAGTGAGAGGGGAAAAAAGTTTGTGCTTTTTCAGGAATCCTTCATTTATACAGCATTATTAAGCTGTATTGAGAAGGAGAAAGAAGACCATTGACTGTCCAGATTGGACTCTCTTGTTTGAGCTTTGGTGGTTTACCAGGGGACATGGATATGGGCTTCAGGTTTAAGGGTCAGATCCTTACATTCTGTACAGTTAGCCATCAAGATTCAGTTCTGGCCATGCTCTTAAAGAACTAGATTATATACTAAAATGTTGATGCATTCAATTTTTTTTATGTAAAACACACAATAAAAGTGCCAAATAAAAAAAAAAAGGTCCAGGGCCTATCATTAGTCAAGACACTCACATCCCAGTTTTTTTTTTTTAATCTATTGAGAAACAAAACCAGACACAATGGTGCATGCCTGTAAACCCAGCTAATTGGGAGGCTAAGGTAAGAGGATCCAACTTAGGGAGACACTGTCCCAAAATAAAACAGAAAGGACTGAGAATGTAGCTCACAGTAAAGCACCCTGGCTTCAATACCCAGTACAAAAAAAAGTCATTATCAAAAGTTTCCTTTTGAGCATAATACTGTCGATGGTCTTCCATGCCACCCCGTTGAGCTTGTGAGCTCCTAGTGTCTGCTTCCTTGTATCTGCAGAGCCCAGCACAGTGCCTAATCCAGTAGCTCATCCATTTTGTTTTGATCTTTCTTCTGTATTGTTTAAACAAATATGAATTATTAGTAAATACTTAATTTTTATAGGTGAGTGAATGCATAAGATGAAGAATATGAAATCCCAGTTATGATTATGAATAGGAATAGAGTCGTTGAGCTATGGCAGATGAGCGCACCTACCCATCTTCACAGCGGGAGCAATGGAAATATGAAAGCAAACCCTGAGAAGCAAGTGAAGATACCTGTGAGCCGGGTGAGTGGCGCAGCCTGGAATTCCAGCAACTCAGGCGCCTGAGGAAGGAGGATCCCAAGTTTCAGGCCAGCCTGGGCAACTTAGTGAGACTTTGTCTCAAAATAAAAAATATAAAAGGGCTGGAGATGAACCTCAGTGGTAGAGTGCCCCTTAGTTCAGTTCCCAGTACCACACACACACACACGCAAAAAGTTTTCATTTGAGAAGATTAATGTCATAATGCCAATTAATGTTTTTAGACGACATTGTGATAGACAGAAACTAAGTTGCTAAAAGTATTATAGTATAGAAATGAATCAATGTGAAAGGAAAGAAGGGAAACCCCAAAACTACAACTTCATAATTTGTCACCATGTGTCCATCAACTCAGAAACTTGGGCTCTGAAAATAAAAAAACTGGGCAATTCTCCATGACTTTTTTTTTAGTGCAGGGAAAAAAATTTGGGCAAGTTTGCCGTTAGAATTTTCCAGAGACTAGAACATCTTACCTTGGCAAAACATAGATGGTGTTTAGGTGGGATGTTGAGGATATTTGGGTTAAAATGTACACTGGGCCCAAGATAATATAGAGGTTACACTCTGATCTGGTCCCAAGAATATTTTAATTTATTAAGCTTGTTAGATAAAACAGAAGTACTAATCTAAAAAAAAAAAATTACTGAGTTCACCAAGCTTCCAAGTCACAGAGGAAATAAACCAATGACAAATAAACTCCTAATTCTGCTGTAACAGCCTTGAGAGAGAGGAACCAGTTTGGTGAGGAGGGGAAGTGCCCCAGCCACAAATTGGACCAGGCTAGGGACACAGTTATGGCCGATGAGGAAACATTAACACAATGTCAGCCATCCGTCATACCCACCTTTTTAGGAAAATACTCAGAAGTAGGAGAATTGGTAGCAATAGAAAGTGACTCATCCTTCTTTTTTTACAGAAGCTATGAATTTAATTTCCTTTTTAGTATGTGGTATAATAAATATTTGTGGTTTAATATTGAAATAGCAAGGAAAGATTTGGATTTCGAAACTAGTTCTGAACTTCTTTTGCAACGATATCCCTTTCTTTCCACTAGAGGGCGCAGTTTTCTTGCTTCTTAACCAGTCTGCCCTGGATGTTTGGCCAGCTTCTCCTGGGGCCCTGCCCTGAGGCACAGGAGGGAAGGGAGGAAGGGGAGCAGAAGAGGAAAATCAGTTTTCCCTCATTCCTCTCCCTGGGTCTGTCTGTCTTTCATTCACTTGACTCTTAAAAATACACTTGGCAGAATGTTTGAAAAAACTAGTTCTTAAGCATAGCCCTGGTGCTATTTAGAGTTGGGAATAAACAGGAAAAACCTCACTAGGGCTTAATTTCTTTTTTTTCTTTTTTGATATCAGGTACCAGGGATTGAATCCAGGGGCTCTTAACCTCTGAGCCACATTTTCAGTCCTTTTTACTTTTATTTCATTTGATTGATTGATTGAGACAGGGTTTTTCTGAGTTGCTGAAGCTGGCTTTGAACTTGGGATCTTCCTGCCTGCCTCAGCCTCCCCAGCCGCTGGGATTACAGGTGTACACGACCACACGTGGCCAGGACTTCATTTTTTAAAAAAATCACAGTTCCTCCAATAGTAGAGTAGCTGACACCAATAGAAACCCTGACAATAAGAAGTAAGAGGGAGATGTAAGTTCTTTCTTCTTTTTGTTTTGTTTTGTTTTTTGTACAATGGATTGAACCCAAGGGCATTTAACCACCACCAAGCCACATCCCCAGTTGTCGCTCCCCACAGGGTCCTGGAGTGGGGAGCGGGCAGAACGACCTTGGTGGACCTTAGCCGTTCCCCGGGGGCCAGCAGGACAGGGCTGGGGACCGGGGAAGAGGAGTCGCTCCCCGCAGAACGACCTAGCGAGCCTGGGCCGTCCTCCGAGGGGCCGAGTTAGGGCAGGGCTGGGGAAAGGAGTCGCTCCCCGCTGCACTCCAGAGCGAGGAACGGGCAGAACGACCCGACCTGGGCCGTCCTCCAAGGGGCTGAATTAGGAAGGGTTGGGGAGCCAGGAACAAGGGGGCGAACGCTGGCGGCTGGAACACGGGACCTGCATCTTATACCGCTGCTCATCTCTCCGGTTCTATGCGTCTTCTCTGCTCTCTTCCTTCAGGACGCGGCTGCTTGCTTGCTTTTCTCTGGCTACTTCTCCTTTGGCTGCTTCTTCTTTAGCTGCTTTTCCTTTGGCTGCTTCTCCTCTGGTTCTATGCTTTCTCTTGGGCTGCTGCCTTACCTGACTAGCTGCTACTCTATTTATCCATTACAACAGCCAATAGGGTACAGTGCAAACACCTTTCTCCAACTGTAACAAATGAGTGGCCGAATAGCTTAGTCATGCGGTCAGGCAATTTGCTAATTACAAGCCAGCTGGACCCCTTAGAGTTGTTTACCACCAATTCTCTCACAAGCCAGCTGGGCCTCAGGTTCCCAACACCCAGTCAGTCCTTTTTTATTTTTTATTTTGAGACAAGATCTGCCTAAACTGATTAGGGCCTCACTAATGCTGAGGCTGACTTTAAACTTGAAATCCTCCTGCCTCAGCCTCCTGAGACAGTGCAATTGGGAGACACAATTTCAACAGAGTAGAAGCATACTAAGTGAAAATTTGCTAGAAACAGGGAATACGGTTGGAACGCCTACCTACACATTATCCTGCCCTCCAGGTATAGATTATAAAGGAGGAGCCAACTGAGAGCAAAACCAAAGGAGATCTTCATTTATACACTAACGCTGAATAGTCACCACCTTGTTTAAAATTGAGTATGGAGGAAAAGAGCACCATGGAAATGACTGAAAACAAACCAAAGCTATAAAACAAGCGAAAGGAAAGTATTCCAGAGGATGTTGTACCCGATTCTCCTGGGGGCCCCATTCTACTAACCTGAATGGCTTTTTTTGAGGAGGGGGTAACTCTAGAAAATTTTGGGGTGTCAGGTGAAATTGAGGAAGATGTGAACTCTGTAATAGAGAAAAAAATTAATGTGAGGTAAGATGAAAGATAAACTAGATGCCACAAAAGAGAAGGAAAAGATTAAATGAAAAACACAAAAAGGAATTAAAGAAAAGTTAATTCTGTCAAAACAAAATTACAACAGAAGACATATTTGAATAAATTTATCAGATGCAGAGGATGAGGGCAAAGACAAAAAATGCTCACCAAAAGAATGTTTATCATGCTATTATTTATGATAGAAAAGAAAACAGAATTTGTTGGGTACAGTGGCACACACCTGTAATCCTAGCTACTCAGGACACTGAGGAAGGAGGATGGCAAGTTCGAGTTCGGCCTGGACAACATGGCAAGATCCTGTCTCAAAATAAAATGAAAAGGGCAGGAGATGTAGCTCAGCGGTAGATCAGCGGTAGAGCGCTTGCCTAGCATGAATGAGGCCCTGGGTTGCATCCCCAGTAGAAAGAAAAGAAAAGAAAGAAAGAAAGAGAGAAAGAAAAAAAGAAAGAGAGAAAGAGAAATAAAGGAAAGAAAAAGAAAGAGAGAAAGAAAGAAAAAGAGAAAAAAAGAGAAAGAAAGAGAAAGAAAGAAAGAAAGAGCAAGCAAGCAAGAAAAAAAAATAGTATCAAGCCTAAAAATGTAGCTGAAGGACCATCTTAAGCAACCATGGGATATCCCTACACATTAGATGGGTTTCCTTTAGGCAGTATACCCATCTGCTCTATCACACACACATAAACACTAGAGCAGAAAATCTCCTATTAAACATGGTAGGCAGACTCAGCTGGGGCAGCAGTTCACAGATGACATTCAAAGCCCAGGTTCTTTCTGCCTTTCTCTTCTGTCATCCTCTGCATGTTGGCTTGTTACTTTTAGGAAGGCTGACTTGTGTCACAGTATATCTGAATAAATTAAAGTATCACATTCTCATTTGAGTTTAAAGACAGGAAACAGGCTTCAGTAGGGCAATTGCAGCCTCACCCAAAAGAACATCTTTTTCAGAGAATTCTCTGCCAGACTTCCTTTTACATTTTTTTGACCAGAACTGGAAGACATGGCCACCTCTTGCTGTAAGATAGGCTTAGAGAAGGAGAGGGTCTACTGTTTTCAGTCTCTGCAGTGAGCAATAACAACAGAGAAAGAGGCTGGGGGTGACTCTTGTGTGTACCATTCCAGTATAATAAGGTGTGCTCCATCTCTATTAAAAGTTACGCACAGGGGCTGGAGTGGTTGCTCAGTGGTTACAGCGCTTGCATGGCATGCATGAGAATGCAGGTTGGAACCCCAGTACCATGTACACAACCAAGTGTCAGAGCAACAAAAGCTACATGAAAAACTAAATAAAATTGATTCTCTCTCTCTCACTGTCCCCCTCTCTTTTTGAAGGAAAAAAAAAGGTGTGCACAGTACTCAGGCAGGAATATATAATCAGAAATTTCAAAAATTAATATACAGGGGGGCTGGAGCGGTGCCTCAGCAATTACAGCTTGCCTGGCGTGCACCAGTACACGAGTTCAAACCCCAGCACCACATACACAACAAAATGTCCGAGGAATGAAATCACACGAAAAACTAAATAAAAATTGCTTCTCTCTTTCCATCTCTCTCTCACACAGTCCACTCTTTCTTTTAAAAAAAATTTTTAATATACAGGTATATGCTCATTTCTATCTATAGCATGGGGGTATTACAGAGGAGACATGAGATGGGGCAATGGATGAAGGGGGAGAAGATCCTAAACTAGGATTGGCCTAAATTACTTTGCCAATATCTATGCATACACGAATATGTAACAACGATTTCCTCCAATATGTAAGACTATGTAGAACTAATAAAAAAAAGTTGTGCACAAGTGCTGGAGCAGTGGCTCAGGAGTTGGAATGTTTGCCTGTTATGCACGAGGACTCAGGTTCAAACCTTAGCACAACTGTCAGGGAAACAAAGACCAGATGAAAAAATAAAATTGATTCTTTCTTCTCTCCCACTCCTTCTCTCTTTATAAAAAAGAAAAAGTTGTACACATCTGTCTTTGACCACATCTCTGAGAATCTTCATAGGATAGGGCCTTAACTGGAATTTTCAGGTAAATCCTCACAGGCCTTTTTTAAAATCCTAGTTATGAAACACAATTAATTTATAGAAAGCCAATACCACTGGATATATGTCAATGTATGTGTCTCCACTTTCCTTCACCAGAACTGAGTGATGTCCTTTGTTGAGGGTTCTTGTTTATTTTAACTGAAAAGAAACACATGCATAAAATATAGAGCTAGGAAATCTTTTCTAAATAGCAAAGATAAGCTTATTAAACTAAGATAAGGCAAAATGTCCTATTCTTTCTCGTTTTCATTTATAGAGATACCTACCTTAGAATCATGGCATTATTTTTAAAATGAGGAATAAAAGGAAAAAAATAACAATAAAACAATATTTTCAGGTTATATGATCACATAGATCATATAAATATAGTAAAAATCCATTAAAAATGGGAGGGGGGCGTGGAGAAATAAAATAAGCAATATGCCAGGAGATGGGTACTTATGGTGTTAAGTTTGACATTTTTGTATAATAAAATTTTTTTCCAATTTTTTTATTGTGTCAAAATACAGATAACATAAAATTTACAGTCTTAAGTATTTTAAAAGCACAATTCGGTGTATTAAATACATTCATAATGTTGTGCAAGCATGGCCACCAGCCATCTCCAGAACTCTTCATTTTGCATGACTGAAACCCCTTACTCATTAAACAATAATTTCCCATTTCCATCTCCTCCCACCCTGGCATCCACCACTCTGTTTCTATCAGTTTGACCCCTCTAAGCACTTCACCTAAGTGCAATCTTACAGTGTTATGGTTTGGATCTGGAATGTGTCCCAAAATCACATTTTGAAAATATGACCCCCAGTGCAGTAAGGTTCAAAGGTGATGCTTCCAGGCAATGATTGGATCACGAAAGTTCTGACCTCATTAGTGGATGAGTGGGGAGGTGGACCTAGTTGGAGGAAGTAGGTTAATAGGGTTGTACCCTGGAAGAGTTTCTCTCCCTCCCTCCCTCCTCCTTTCTGTCCAGCAGCTTTCCTCCACCACACCCTTCCACCCTGATGTTTCCAGCCTTGGAGTCAGCTGACCAGGGACTCAATCTTCTGAATCCATGAGCCAAAATAAATCTTTCCTTCTCCAAGGGGGAGAGAGAGAGAGTTCATTTTATTTGTATTTCCATCTGGCTTTGCTTCTCTGACACTTAGTTATGTATGTGGTGCTGGGGCTTGAACCCGGAACCTCATGCGTGCCAGGCAAGACACTGAGCCACTGTTCCAGCCCCCCCTCCAACTTGCTCTTGTCAGGCATTTTGGTCATGGTGACAAAAAGCTGATTAGCACATATAGTATCTGTCTTTTTGTGATGGACTTATTTAGCAGAATGTCAAGGTTCATTCCTCTCAGCATGTGTCCAAATTTCCTTTCCTTTTAAGGTGAAATAATATTCCACTGTGTATATATACACCACATTTTACTTATCTGTTCTTCCCACTGATGAACACTTGGGCTGTTTCCACCTTTTAGCTATAGTGAATGAACATGGTAAGCAAATCTCTCTTTACGACCCTGCTTTCTATTCTCTGGGGTATGTACCCTGATGTGGAATTGCTACATCATATGATAATTCTATTTTTAATTTTTTGAGGAACCACCATGCTGGTCTGTCCATGACTATACCATTTTACATTCCCACCAACAGTGAAGAAGGATTCCATTTCTCCACATTCTCCTCAATATTTGTTATTTTGTTTTGGAGTCCCCCCCGCCCCCGCAAATAGCCATCCTAATGGGTGTGAAATGGTATCTCATTGTAGTTTTGATTTGTATTTCCCTAGTGATTTTGAGCATTTTTTTACATGCTATTGACCATTTTTATATAACAAGGGTTTTTTAAACTAATGATCTAATAGCAAATACTTAACCACTGAGGCACAACCCCAGCCCTTTTTTTTTTTAAGAGGGACAGTGAGAGAAAAAAAGAGAATTAATTTTATTTAGTTTTTCACGTAACCTTTGTTGCTCTGACACTTACTTGTGTACCTGGTGCTGGGGTTTGAACTTGAGTCCTTGCATCAGCTAGGCAAACACCACAACCGCTGAGCCACTGCTCCGGCCCTTGTTTTTTTATTTTGAGACAAAGTCTTGCTAAGTTGCTTAGAGCTTCGCTAAGTTGCTGAGGCTGGCTTTGAATCTGTGATCCCCCTGCCTCAGCCTCCCCAGTTGTTGGGATTACAGGTGTGCACCATCACACCAGGCAACAATGGGGATGTGTTCTGGGAAATGCATCATCAGCAGATGCTGTGCCAATATCAGAGTGTACTTACATAAACTAAGCCATGACATCGCTAGGCAATTACCTCTGCCATGTTTTCTTTTAAGCTCTAGAATCTTTGTTTCCTATATTTTATATTTTGACATCTCTAAAGGCCCTTGTTGGCTGGGAAGACTGCTCTCCCAGGGCCAGCTAATCCCTATAGACAGTAAATGACTTGTTGGTAAAGCCTGCCTTTCATACACAAATCAATCATTTCTGAGTCTATACCTCCAACCACCTCCTTCATCTAACTCACACACCAAGCCATTTTTCCCCCAACTCTAAATTAAGGCAAAATTAGATGCCAGACAACCAGAAACAGTCTTGATGTCTGAAAGTCCATGGAATTATTCAAACTAACCAGTCCTACACTGCCTCACATTCCTACAGGAACCCCAAATTAACACTGTGCTCTCTGCCTATTGGCTTTTTGACTGGGACTTCATGCGGTATTGCTGTGTCTCTCCACAATTTTGTTTTCAGTGACACTTATCTGTGTTGCCACTTATTAATTAAGATATGGGCACAAATCTTACCTATGTTCTTTGGTCATATCTAGTTCTTTTCTTATGTCTAGTTTTTTTGTCAGAAGCAGCTGCTACATTCCACTCGTCCCCCAAAATTTCTTTTACAATGTCATGTTGTTGTTCAACAACTATTGATCATTCACCAGCTGCCCAAGGCATCTGCTCTCTTTCAAGCACACACTTCTACACAAGTGTGGAGCTCATTTCCTGTTAAAGAAGATGAAAGTAGAGAGTAGCATAGTGTTACCAGAGGCGGGAAAGGGTTGGGGTGAGGGTATGGAGACAGGACAGTTAACAGGTAGGGGGAATAGTTGCATTGGAGGAATCATTTCTAATGTTCTATTGCACAGTTGGATAACTATGGTCAATCACAATTACTTGAAAATTTCAAAATAACCAGTAAGAAGGATTTTTGAATGGTCCCTACACGAAGAAAGTATAAATGTTTGAATTGAAGGATATGCCAATTCCTACGATCTGATCACTGCGTATGTTATGCAGGTAGTGAAAAAAAAATCACTGTGCCCTACACATATATAAAATTATCATGTCAGTTAAAAAGAAAAATAACAGAACATGGAGGTCACAGAAAGCTATAATTTGTTCATTCATTCAACAACTTTTTCCTGAATACTTAGCATAGACTAGATAGTGTACTGAGCCCAAGAGTAGAAAGACAAAGTTATCCAAGACACAATCTGTGCCCTTTAAAGTATCACAATCCAGTGGAGTTAAAAACCAGAGGTTGGGGGATGGAGCGGTGGCTCAGTGGTTATAGTGCTATCCTGGCATGTGCAAGGACCCAGGTTCAAACTCCAGTACCACACACACATCTAAGTGTCAGAGAAATGAAGGCCAGATGTAAAAATTGATTTTCTCTTTGTCTCTCGCTGGCTCTTAAAAACAAACAAACAAACAAAACCAGAGGTCAGGGATACATCTCAGTGGTGGTAGAGTGCTTGCCTGGCATGCCTGAGACCCTGCAGTGTTTCTCCCCAATATTGCACCTGTGGGGGAGAAAAAAAACTATAAACAGTTTTAAATTATAACAAGATACAAGTTTAACTTAGAGATGGTCCTCTTGCTTTCACATCCTTTTAAAGAGTCTCCCAGAGAGGCTGGAGCGGTGGCTCAGTGGTTTCGGCGCTTGCCTGGTGAGCACGAGGACCCGGGTTCAAACCCCAGCACCACGTACACAACTAAGTGTTGGTGCAACGAAGGCCATGTGAAAAACTCAATAAAGTTGTTTCTCTCTTTCTCTGTCTCTCACCGTCCCTCTCTCTTTAAAAAAAAAAAAAAAAAAAGTCTCCCAGAGACCCGGGGAGCTTTTCACAACTGTAAAGCCTATTGTGTTGTCCAGCTCTCTTGTCTTTGTTGAAGGATTTTAGAGCTAACACTCATGCTGTTTGTGGATGAGCTTTCAGGATTGCTTGTGATTTCATATATTACTTCCTCAGACACATCAATCAAAAATTGAAAAGCCAGGCATTGTGGTGCACACCTATAATCCCAAAAACTTGGGAGGTTGAGGCAGGAGGATCACAAGTTCAAATCCAGCCTCAGCAACTTAGGGAGGTCCTGAGCAACTTAGTGAGATCCTGTCTCAAAATAAAAAATAAAAAGGGCTGGGAATGTGCCTCAGTGGTAAAGCATCCCTGGTACACAAAAAAAAAAAAAAAAAAAAAAAAAAAAAAAAAAAAAAAGGGGAGAGAATGGAACTCAAAAGAAAAAAAACCCCAAAAAAAAAAAAAAAAAAAAAAAAAAAAAAAGAAAGAAAAGAAATTATCTTACAAAAGATAACCCAACATCTAAGTACATTTCAGTTATTAAAAATAAAGCTCATACTACAGTTAATATTTTACAGCCCACCACCATATACAGAGCCTTTTCTAGCTTTACCAGCATTGGTATAATGACAGTTGTTCAATGTTACTTCTGCATAAGAATAACTAATAAAAACAACACTCTGGGGGCTAGGGATGTAACTCATTGGTAGAGTGCTTGCCTAGCATGCACAAAGCCCTGGAGAGTCTATGGTTGGAGAACTCCACTTTCTTCAATGATCTTCTGGTCCCTGATCAAACAACTGACTTATAGATTTATATCTCATTTTTTTTAAAGAGAGAGAGAGAGAGAGAAAGAGAGAGAGAGAGAGAGAAAGACATAATCAACTTCATTTAGTTTTTCACATGGCTTTCATTGCTCCGAGACTTCGTTGTGTACGTGGTTGCTGGGGTTTGAACTCGAGTATTCATGCATGCCAGGCAAGTGCCGTAAACGTCAAGCCACCACTCCAGCCCCATATTTATATCTCATTTTATGCGTATATTGTGTATCTGAAAATTGCAAGATCTGATTTCTTTGCAGACAGGGTCTTCTTTCTTGGGCTGGCTCATTTAAGGTATTCCTATATGTATTTCTTTTTTCCTTCTGTACGTTCATGTTAATTGGAACTTCACAGAGATTTTTGAGGCTTCTGTTGGGGAAATCTTCCTCTAGTTGAGGATTTGTGTTTACCTCTATCAGGCACCCTGGGTCTTACCAACCTAGGTAAATGTTAAATTTGTAGCATGTAATCTTTTGAGTCATGCATGTAGAATATATTCAGGCTCCAGATTGGCATAAGTACTGGTCCTTAACCACATATTCTCAAAGACTTTCCTTCCTTCAACCAGTAACAAGGTGAGACAAGTAAATTTTTCTTCTGTTTTTTCAGGTAAAATTTTCTTCTAATTCACCCTTTTTCTGAGAGTTACAGTTCATCGCTTTAGGGAGTCTCCATTCTAACTTCCTGATCTGAGCCCAAGGATTTGCTCCTGGTCCCTGTCTCCATCTCCAGACCAGAACTCCAGTCCACCTGGGATTAGACTGATTAGAATAGATTGATGCCCTCCACATTGCTTAGCTCTCTATGTGCATGCTCATTTTACTCTGACTTCAGAGATTTCCCCTTGCAAGCTCAGAACTGTTTTTTGTTTGTTTCGTTGCAGGTGGAGAGAGGGAGTCGATTTTATTTATTTTTTTCATCTAGTGTCTGTTTTTCCAACACTTAGTTGTGTATGTGGTGCTGGGGTTTGAACCCAGGTAAGGATGCCAGGCAAGCGCTCTACTGGTGAAACATCTCTCTAGCCCTCAGAAACATTTTTAAAGGTGATCCTGTTAACATTCCTAAAGGCTTCATTTCAAAATGCTTTCTAAAATTGTTCACCATATTGTCAGAAAAAGGATTGGGGATGTAGCTCCATGGTAGAGCATGCAAGAGGCCGTGGGTTCCATCTCAGCACACCCTCTCAAAGAATGTAACCATAATGCCAGAAACAAAAGTGTGTAAATTCTCTCTTCCTGGATTATCTCATAAATTCAAAACTTCAGTAGTTACCTATTCTTCCCACTATTATCTAATTTCCCTTCAAAAATTTCTTCTAATCACACCCCCCTCCTGTCCATCTATTTAAAATACAAAACTGGCAAAGATTCCTTCCTTGCTCAATCATGGGAGATTAACTCATTAATTCCAAGTTCAAAATATCTCTAGAATGTGCTCTCCATTCTGGCTACTACTACTTCTGAATTTATCACTCATGTTCTAATCTATTAAAATAATTTCCAATTTCATACTTACCTTCCTCAAATCCATACTTCATACGGCTGCAAACATAACCTATTTAAAATAAGAATTTAAGCTGGGCACATTATAAAACACGTGTAATACCATGAACTCAGGAGGTTGAGGCAGGAGGATTATATATTTGAGGACAGCTTTAAGAATTTAGCAAGATCCTTTCTCAGAAATAATTAATTAATTAATTAATTAAAACCTGGTGGTGTAGCTCAGTGGTAAAGCACCCCTGGATTCAATCCCCAGGACCAAAAATAAAAGAAATAAAAAATTTAACCATGTGCTTTGCATAATTAAGTCTTCAGTTGAAGATTGCTTATCACCATTACAATCAAGTTTAAATTATTTGCCAAAGCATACAAGGTCTTCCAAAACCAACCCCTTGCTGTGCTAATCATACCAAATTATGTGCAGTCTACTGTTTGACCTACTATCCATCATCTTCACATCTTCACATCATCTTCACATCTTTCTCCAGCTTCCTTGGCTACTGTCAGCTTCTTATCTTTCAGAACCCAGGTCAAAATCTTCTTTTCTAGGAAACTGAAGGTAAATTTTGTCCTGCCCACTTAATCACTGTAGTATGTGCTCAGTTATTATTTCACTTATACCACATCGTAATCATTCGTTGCCTCAGACTATAAATTCCTCTAAAAGGGAGAAAAAATTTCCTTTGTATCCACAGTGAAAATTACATGAGACACTTAATATCTATGAAATGAATGAATGATCTTAACTTCTTTATCTTTAGAAATTGACTCTTACTTTCCACTGCCAAAGTTCAGGTCCCTTCTTCTACTTCTGTTCTCTTCCATGTCCTTCTACCTCTAGTTTATCAATCTTCCTAAATGTTCTTCTTTGTCACCTAGCCTCTTCCTAAAGTACAATTCAGATCACACACAGCTTTCCCTCAGAAATCTTTTTTTTTTTTCTTAAGAGAGAGGGACAGTGAGAGAAAGAGAAAGAATAAATTTTATTTAGTTTTTCATGTGGCTTCTGTTGCTGGGACACTTTGTTGTGCTGGGGTTTGAATCCTTGTATTCATGCATGCTAGGCAAGCTCCGTAACCTCTGAGCTACTGCTCCAGCCCCCTCCATAAACCTCTTAATGCTGATAGTCCCTTCCTCATCTTCCCTGCTACTTCAGCAGCCCACAGCAATCCACTCACTTTCCAGAGACAGCTCAGCTCCACTCTAATTACCAAACCAATAGGATGTGGGCAAACCAGTGTTCAACCTGCCTTCATTCAAACTTTTCCCTTGCCATTTAATGTTTATCACTGGACAACTTACCAATTCCAAACTAGAATCTTATATTATTTACAGGATTTCCATATTAAATAACTGCCCTCCCCTTTTTTATTTTATAGAACCCCATTTCATCACTCTACCATTAAGCAGTGAGAGAGTAGGGAAAAGAGACAGTAAGGAAAAGTAGGGCTTTGCCTACAGAGAATTTGAAAACAATAAAATTGACTAAAGATCAATAAAACTGACTAAAGAGCAATCTGCTTGTGCTCACTCTCAAGCACCAACATTATTAAACAATGTCAGTAATAAAAATATTTCTTCCCCACAAGAGTGAACTGGTCCTACCAACACCACCTAATGGTGAGCCACTGTTCCTCAAACATCACTCCCTCATGAAAATTACTCATGGCAAAACAGCCACTTTCTCCTAAACCCTGAACATACTTCTGAAGCCCCTACAAGACCATAGCATAGGCACATTAAGGGAAGCTTATCTTCAACTCCCAGGGTAGACATTCATGAACACTTAACCCTTCTAGCTGGCTACCATCAAGTTTGCCTCAACTGGCAGGTAAGGTCTTTAGTGAAATACGCTGGCTCAACACTCTATATTGCTAAGAGAGACCATTAAGTCTTACACTCAACTTTTCAGACTAAATGCATATAGAACATAGTATGAGTTTCAAAAGTTGGCATTCACAGATCATCATGATCTGGACAGAATTCTAATTCCCAGTATTAAATATTAAATCTTCATACTCTATTTACACCTGCTATTTCTGCCTATTGTATCTTTTTTTTTTTTTTTTTTAAAGACAGAGAGACAGTGAGAGAATCAAGTTTACAAAGTTTTTCATGTGGCTTTTGTTGCTCTAACACTTCATTGTGTACGTGCTGCTGGGGTTCGAACCCACGTCCTCATGCATGCCTGGGCAACGCCGTAACCGCTGAGCCACCACTCCAGCCCTCTCACATGTCTTTCATTATAGTACTTTGTGTCTGATTACTTAACTCCTGAGCCCCAGAATGAAATTTAAACTTCTTTTTTAGAGCTGTGGAAGCAATACTTAATTTCAATGAATAAAACTAGTACCAGATACAGCAGTGTATTCCTGCAGTCCCAGTAACTTGGACGCTGAGGCAAGAGGATCGCTTCAGTTCAGGAGTTCAAGATCAGTCTGGGCAACACAGCAAGATAATACCTCAAGGAAGGAAAAAAAAAATAAAAGAAAAAAACTAGGCACAGCTAAAACATAAAAGAGTAGAATACATTTTTATTATACAACATTTTATTTTTCTTAAAAAATTTCTTTTCATGGAATACATTTTCTCATTAGCAATTCCCACAGTGGGAAAATAATTTATTATTTATAGATTTATATTTATGGACAGATTATTTTAGGACAAATAAAACACATATGAGGATTAAGTCAGTTGGACTCTGTAATATTCTGATATGCATACAAGGAAGACCTCTACTCTAACTGGAGCATCTCTAAATTCAGAAGCTCTCCAATCTTTTCATACTCAGATTTAAAAATCTGCAATCTGAGATTTCAACATCTCCTAATTTTAATGCTTCCCTAACACATAAAACCATCAGTGGCTGCTGGTATCAAATGAAGAGACAGGGAAGTTTCCAAAAATTAAACACTATCTAATTTTTTGCAAAGTCTTTACTTATGAATCAAGAGTCTTTTCCTTGTCAATTATTTTCAAGAAAAATGCAAAAGTATGATCATGTATTGATAATAATAAAGCTGAACTCTCTTTAAGAGATTGAGAAATTAAAAGGCAAAAGCTCATATGTAAAGTTAGACATACTGTGAGTCTTGTGAGCTTGGAGACAACTGATTAACTCACTAGAATCCAGAACTGGGTCTCATCACTTTTTGGATATACTTCCTTTCAAACATTTTCCTCAACAATTAAATTCTAAATAACAATGTGATTAGGAGGTTTGTCCACCAATGGACTTATCGTTATTTCCTCCTTATTGTGAACTGAATGGCATGACAGAGCCGAGGCAAAGAGGCATACAATCAATTCTTAAGGTACTGAGTCAAAAAGGTCAGAGTTTCCACAGCATGGCAACAGCTTTGCAGATGCCCACATCATGATAGTTGAAATAACAAAGCCCAGCAAATGTTAAAGCTGAGAGTGCCAAAAGGCCTGCCTTGGCAGCTTTCTGCGATGCATCTCCATGAACATAGTCAGTAACAACTTGTCCAAGGCCCCTGAAGAAAAAAAAAATCACAGGTGACGTTAGAAGGCCAACACGATGCCTGATTGAGATCTTTGACATTTTAAAAGAGCATGAGGTGGGTGACCCAGGACAGAGAACACTTCTGGACCCTGGGAGATCTAGAAAGTGTCTAGTCTGGCCCCCACGGAAGGGGAGGAAGAAGATGATAACGGGGCTGAAGACAAGAGCAACAAAAAACCCAGTTGGGTTCAAAATGCAACATCTCTGTCTCATCAGTAATTGTTTGCTTCTTTAGGGAAGAGGTGCAATTATTTCCATACTCTTTTGAAACAATAACCAAAGGAACTTAGAGTAAAAAAATCATAAACTAAATTGAAAAAAATCAAGTTTCCTAATATGTCATAAAGATATCTTCTTACTCTTTGGGGTCAATTTTCCAAAATCATGTATATCAGAGACAGTAACTGAATGCTTGATTATTTATAAAGTGTAATATAATTTTTAACTAAAAGAAATGTTCTATAAAGCTTTTCATTAATATGAAAAGAATTTACTAAGCAGATATTATGTGCCAATGCACGAAATGAAAGGTTTATTCCTTGCCTTTATAAAGTACATTCTTGTGAGAAGAAAGAAAAAATAAACATATGTAGTATGAAGAACTATATTATAGGATTAGGGACGTAGCTGAGTGGTAGAACACTTGCCTAGCATGTGTGAAGTCTGAAGAAATATATTAGAAAGGATAGCTTAAAGGAGATCAACAGTCCAAACAAAAGTAATAATGACTGATATCTCTGAAGGACAATATGGCTGGAGCAGATGAGGAATAGTATGGGGGACAGAACAGTATGAGGGACAATATGGCTGGAGCACATGAAGAAAGATCAATCAGTTAAAAGTAACTGAAGTGATCTAATTAAGACTGTTGGTTTAAACTAGACTATGACCAAAGAGGTAATGTGAAGTCACAACCCAGGTTATGTTTTGAAGCAAAAGCTAATAGAAACAGCAGGTAGGTTAGATGGGGGTAAGATAAAAGCAAATATCTGGAATGAATTCTAGGATTTTTAGATTGAGCAACTAGATTTAACTGAGAAGGTTTTAAGGGGAAATCAAGGGGGATCTAGAAAAGAGAAAGAGTGATTTGGGCAATGTTAAATTTGGAATGACTGTAATTCAAGTTGACATGTCAATTAGACAATTAGATACACAAGTCTGTGGCCCAGGAAAAGAGGTCAAATCTGAGTTTGCCTAGGCAAAGTATGTAAAAAATCAACAAAGGAAAGACTAAGCCAGGCATGGGGGCATATGCCTGTAATCAAAGCTATTCAGGCTGGGTGCTGTGGGTCACACCTGTAATCCCAGCAAGTTGGGAGGCTGAGACAAGAAGGATTGCAAGTTCAAGGCCAGCCTCAGCAACTCAGGCCTTAAGCAACTCAATAAAAAATAAAAAGGGCTGGGGAACTGGTTGTAGCTAAGTGGTTAAATGCACCTCTGGTCAGCCTCCCAAACAGCACAAACTATAGGCACAAATCACCATCTCCCAGGTCATGTAGAGTTTGGGAAGCACTGTAATAATTCTTTTAGTATGAGTAAGAAGAGACAAAAAAGGGTTTGAGAAGGGGAATGTCTTTTCTTACATTTTAACAGGATCACTGTATCTGCTGTGTTGGGAACAGACACCAGGGGACCAGACAGGCAACTACTACTGGAATCAAGGGTGATAATCAGGTTTGGGCTTGAAGAAATATGAGCAGAATGAAAATGCTATCAATTAAGAAAGGTGAGGGTACAGGATGAACAGATACGGGGAAGACAGGAACTCAGTTTTATAAATGCTGTATTAAAAATGCTGGTTAAATACAGAAGTGAAGACATCAAATAGGCAGTAGATATATAAATATGGATACACAGGTTTTCTACAGGTCTTGAATATCTCAATCACCTTCTCTCTCATACAAAATACTTGGGAAGCTCCAACAATCAAACTGAGCAGACAACATAATACTGAAGGGAATACTGTACTTGCCAGTGACTATGGAGAGTGAGAACAGCAGCCAACGAGTAGTCCATTGCAGAGCAAGGATTCAAATATGCAGCTGGAAGCAGGCCCAGGAGCAAAACACTGACAATCCTCTCACTAGTCCAATGAAGAGATGCAGCCTTGGAACCAGCTATAAAAATTGTAAGACCAAATTCCAAAGAGTTAAGAAAACACACACACATTTCTCATGTTCAACATTTAGCACTTAATAAACTAACAGGATGGTGAACAGTATACATAGAAGATTTGACTGAACAAAAAGAGAATAAGATATAAAAATAGGTCACTGAGAGAATCTATATCCCTTCTTTGAAGGCTTTTAGCCTTTAGGGTGTCTTAATGACTACATATATCAATTAGAAAATAGACATATTTTGCTTTAAGCAAAAAGTTAGGCAAAATATCTTTGTGGAATTAAGCCAACCTTGGCCTTCAGTGAAACAGACAGATACTTTATGAATATAAGTTTAATGATGCCTGATGAATTCCTTTAAAACAATACTTATTTTCTCAGACCTTCTAACCTTTGGAAGTAATGTAGAATTATCCTTCTAAAAAACAAAGTTAAACCTACCAACTCAAAAGACAAACAAAGGCTCAACTTATGAATCATGGTCCTTCTTCTGTCCTATTAATTACAAATAAGTATAAAACAAATGAAACACAAAAACTCTTAAGTCAAAAACAGTAGGGACTTTATCATTTTTGGTTACAGACTCCTATGGGACTCTAAATAAAATGAAGGAGGAGTTTCTTCCCAGAAAAATATACATGGAAGCATACATTAAAATATTATATATACAACTTCAGGGGCCTTTTTTTCCAGCCCTATGTACTCCAGAACCACTCTATTAAATCTAACTGAACTAAGCAAAGAAATCCAGAAACAAAGTTTTCAAAGACAAAAGTTTTCTAAACTGAGCATGGTGGCACATGCCTGTAATCCCAATGACTTGGGAGACTGAGACAGGAGGATCACAAATTTAAGGCTAGCCTGGGCAGTTTAGCAAGACCCTATCTTAAAATACAATATATAATACAATAAAAGTTGGGGAGGGGCTAGAGCAGTGGCTCAGTGGTTATGGTGCTTGCCTGGCATGCGCGAGGACACAGGTTCAAACTCCAGCACCATGTATGTACACAATAAAGTGTCAGAGCAATGAAAGCCCCATGAAAAACTAAATAAAATTGATTCTTTCTCTCTCACTGTCCCTCTCTTCTCTTAAAAAAAAAAAAACAAACAGAGAGATGGGGATATAATTCAGAGGTTCAACACCCTTGGATTCAATCAACAATAATGGGGAAAAAAATGTTCTAAATAGCAGAAAAACTACTCTTGCCTAAATTCTCATGCTTCAGGTGCAATTCTAAGTGACTGACTTAAGAAATAAGCAAAGTAGGGCTGGAGAGGTGGCTCAGTGGTAGAGTGCTTGCCTGGTGTGAGCACGGACCTGGGTTTGAACTCCAGAACACATACAAAACTGGGTGTCAGAAAAAAAAAAGGAAAGAAAAGGCAAAAGAAAATTGACTCTCCCTTTCTCTCTCTCAAAAAAAAGAAATGACTAAAGCCTTTACCTCCCAATTACTGATCTCTCCAGACTTTATTTTTATTTATTTTTTTAAAGAGAGAGGAACAGAGTGAGTTAGAGAGAAAGATAGAATCAACTTTATTTTTCATCTGGCCTTCATTTCTCCAACAGTTGTGTATATGGTACCGTGGTTCAAACCCAGGTCCTTGCACATGCCAGGCAAGTGCTTTAACCACTGAGCCACCACTTCAACCCCTCTCCAGACTTTAAATACAGAAATATGGGGGACTGGAGAGATGGTTCAGCAATAGAATGTTTGCCTGCCACAAGGGATAAGGGGATGGGAGGAGGGAGGTAGAGGGGTGTGTGAGAGGGATAGTGAACAAATTGTACTGCTGATTTGTGTGCATCTAGGAATATGTGATAACTAATCCCATCATTATGTAAAACTATAATGAATAAAAAAGAAAAAAAAAATAAAATGCTTGCCTGCCATGCACAAAGACCCAGGTTTGATCCCCAGCACCACATATACAACTAAGTGTTAGAAAAACAAAAGCCAGATGAAAAAATAAACTTTATTTAAAAAATATATATATATATATCTATATTATATATATAAATAAATATGGATAAGTCATTATTTACTTTCTGATTATTTTTTTGGTAAGTACTGGGGATTGAACCCAGGGGCAATTTACCAATAAACTATAATCACAGTCTTTTTTATTTTGAGACAAAGTTTTGCTAAATTGTTGGATTACAGGTGTGCACCACCACACCCAATTCACTTCCGTATTTTCTAAGACTGATCTGAATAACATCTAAATAGCATTCATCTAAAAAATATCATATGGTGGGGCTGGAGCAGTAGCTTAGCAGTAGAGTGCTTGCCTGGCATGCACAAGAACCCAGTTTTGAACCCCAGCACCACATACACAACTATGTGTCAGAAAAACTAAAAAGCTAGATAAAAAACAAATAAAATTGATTCTCTCTCACTTAAAAAAAGAAGATGACGAAAGAAAAAAAAGGAAAAGAAATACCATACAGCTTTAAATTGACCTTTAAAAAAAAAAAAAAAAGTCTGGGGCTGGAGCGGTGGCTTGGCGGTTACAGTGCTTGCCTGGCATGTGCAAGTACGTGAGAACCCCAGAACCATGTACACAACGAAGTGTATGAGAAATGAAAGTCACATGAAAAACTAAATAAAAAATTGATTCTCTCTCTCTCCCCTCTTTCTTTAAAAAAAAAAAAAATAAGTCATGGCAGCTCAGCAGTTACAGTGCTCGCCTGGCATGCATAAGGACGTGAGTTCAAACCCCAGCACCACATATACGATGAAGTTTTGGAACAGCGAGGGCCACACGTGAAAAAATAAAACTGATTCTCTACCCCTCTCTCTTTCTCACTGTCCCTCTCTAAAAAAAGAAAATAAAAAAGTCGATTCCAGCTGTAAAGACATTACAGTCCACAAAACATGACTTCTGTCTCAATTATTATTAAATTGTCTCAAATATCTACATCTGGCTCATCTTTATTAGCTAAATCCATACAAGTACTAAACTGTATTAAGCAGACTTACTACAGAGTATTTTCTTTTAAAGAAAATTTTTAAAATGTTTAAAGACTTAGGCCAGAAGGTTCTCTGAGTATAAATGGAATCATTCAACCATGCCGTCACCGTCTGCTCAAAGGTATAAACTTGTTCTTCATTTAACAGAGGTGGACATGAGAATTCCCCTAACAAAAAGCAAGTCCTGCCAAAGACAAGATAACAAGTCCAAGTAAAGATGATCAGAGTCCAGAAAGCAACGGTGATGGGGAAAACATACAATGACGGTTTGGTGACAGGTGAATGTGCTGTGTTCCACTCCATCCTGGGGTAGATCGGTCCTGGAGCAATGCTGAGACCTGAGCAGGTCTGACCACTGGGGTTCGGAGAAACAGAGCTAAGGAAAGAAACATTATAGGGATTAAAAACACCTCTTCTTTAACAGAATTAGCAGATTTTCTAAGTGACTGTAATAAGTAAACTACTTAACCCTAAACAGGAGATAATATCTCATCTGCAAAATAAAAGATTATTTTGATTTCACTGGATTACTGTGAAGGCAGATAATCATTGAAAGAATGAAAGAATGAAGAATTAATCACTTATGTAAAAGGAACTCATTTTTTTTTTTAAACTTGGTCCTTGGCCTGGGATCAATCCAGTAACTAGGATAAGGGTTTTCTTTTGTTTTGTTTTGTTTTTTTTGAGAGGGAGAGACAGAACAGGGATGGATCCTGGTGGTTATGGTGGCACTTCGCCTAGCTTGACCAAGTACATGGGTTCAAACCCCAGCACCACATATACAACGAAGTGTCAGAGTAACAAAGGCTACATGAAAAACTAAATAAAACTGATTCTCTCTTTCTCTCTCTCACTCACTGTCCCTTTATCTTTAAAAAAATAAAATAAAATAGAGAATATGGGACAGTGACAGAGAGAAAGAGAGAATCAATTTTATTTAGTTTTTCATGTGGCTTTCATTGCTTCAACACACTTCGTTGTGTACATGGTGCTGGAGTTCTAACCTGTATCCTCGTGCATGCCAGGCAAGCACCATAACCACTGAGCCACCGCTCCAGGGCTGCATGCTTCTGAGTTGCTGGGATTACAGGCATGCCACCACACCTGGCCAATGGTAGCTTCTTTCTCTAATCTCATCTGTTTATCTAATATTTACTACATGCAAGACTTGTGCTTGATTCTGCATTAAGACACATAAAAGAGGGGATGGAGCGGTGGCTTAGCGGTAGAGCGCATGCCTGGCATGCATGAGGACCTGAGTTCGAACCTGGGTTCGAACCCCAGTACCACATACACAACTAAGTATCAGAAAAACTAAAACCAGATGAAAACAATAAATAAAAATTGATTCTCTACTAATTGTCAGAGAATCAAAGGCCAAATAAATTAATAAAACTGATTCTCTCTTAAAAAAAAAAAAAACAAAAAAACCAATGTCTCTACTTAATACTCTTGAATCATTTCTATCCCCATTTGGATCCCGCCTCTTGGTTTGCATATAGACCTAATTCACCTACTTGCACCACTTGTTACCTATGATATGATCATCAGCTATGTTAAATTATATAAGCCTCAATTTCCTCATTTGTTAAAGAACAAAAGCACTTACTTCACAATAATGTTAAAAATTAGATAATGGATGCTGGGGTTTACCAGTTTCCAGAATGTTAAAGGCACATACACACGCAAAATGATAATTTCTTAGTATTTTCTCTCCTTCGTCTTTCATTCCTTCTGCCTTCCCATTTGCTATTTCCCCTCAATGTAATATCCTTAACCATTCCTTTGATCCCACATCCTTTAAAGAAAGCCTATACAACCTTTTCCCACTCTTTCTTGCATTTCCAAAAATAACCTCTACTTCCTAAGTATTATCTAAATTATCAGCACTACCATATTTCCCATTTTTCAACCTATGAAACTTTTTTAAAAAAATACTTCTTATAGCTGCTCTAGTAGATCACCAGACTTCCATACAGCCATATCCAATAGTTACTATTCAGTCTGAACTGGGCTTTTCCACATTACCTGGCATTGGCAGACTCTGCCATTCTTTTCTCTAATAGAACTCTCTTCTAGTTCTCCTTCTGACTCTCTGACCATCCCATATCAGTCTCCTCCTGTATTCACTTTTTTCTTCTGTGTGTAAGTTATAAAAGTACATAATAATGCGATTCACTGTTACTTAATACATACACATAAAAGAACAATATAATTTGGTTAGTTTCACTCCCCAGCACTTCTCTTTTTCTCCCTACTCCCTGGTCTCTTCTCTCTACTGGTCTCCCTTCTATTTTCATGAGAGAAGCACCCACCTTTTCTTTTTCCTCTCTAGTTTCCACATGAGGAAAAAAACAAAACATGATTCTTGACTTTCTGAGTTTGGCTTATTTTGCTTAGCATAATGCTCAAGTTCCATTCATTTTCTTGCAAAGACATAATTTCATTCTTCTTTACTGCTGACTAAAACTCCATTGTATACATATGTTTTATTTATTTGCTTGTTGACAGACATCCAGGCTGACTGCATAATTTGGGTATTGTAAATTGTGCCACTATAAACATAGGTATGGGGGCTGGAGCAGTGGCTCAGCGGTTACGGCGCTTGCCTGGCATAAGCAGACATGGGTTCAAGTCCCAGCACCACATACACAACAAAATAGCAAAGCAATAAAAGCCACATGAAAAACTAAATAAAACTGATTCTTTCTCTCATCGTCCCCTCTCTCTCTTAGAACAAACAAACAAACAAAAAACCCCATAGGTATGCATGTAACTTTTTTTTTTAAGAGAGGACAGTGAGAGAGAGAGAGAGAATCAATTTTTATTGAGTTTTTCACATGGCTTTCGTTGCTCTGACACTTAGTTGTGTACGTGGTGCTGGGATTTGAACCCATGTACTTGTGCATGCTGGGCAAGTGCCATAACCACTGAGCCACCACTCCGGCCCTGACTTTAATTCTTAAAGATAACTACTGGGTAGTGGTATACCTCTGTCATACAGTGGTTCCCCTGCGGACACTCCATACTGCATTCACTATTAAGTGCTGTTACATTGCACTTCTCAATTTTTGTGCCCATTCCCGGTCATTTCTTCTACTTTCATAGTTTCACCTACTGCCTGTAAGCTGATGAAACCCAAATTTATATCTCTAGTGCTGATTTTTTTTTTCAGAGTTTCAGAAGTTTAATTGTTTGTTGAGCTTCTCCAAAGATACTTACATGGTTCTCAAACTCAACTTGCCATATATTGAAATCACCCTTCAATTCACTTTCTCATCCAAACTTGTTTTCCATTCATTTGTTCCTCACTTTAGTGACACCCTAGGCACTTTATTCAACTTAACCCAGAAATCTGGAAGTCATACAGAACTTTTCCTCTAAATAAATGACTAAATCCCATTGACATATCTCCTTAACGTTTTCTGAGACAATTTTTTTTTCCCTTGTACTTTCCAACCTCAGGACTTCACCTGAGCTTCAGTACTAGCTCTGTGTCTTACCTCACCTCTCTGAGCCTACTATAGCTACCATTACAGCCAGGTACTACATTGTTACCAAATGGTAAGCTTAAACTGTGAAATCTGTCAAACCTTTCATGGTTACCCTTTAGGAGTTGGAGGACAGTGTGGGCAACACATGGAGAGCCTATCTTTTAAAAAAAAAAGGCGGGGGGGGCGGGGGGGGCGGGGTTTGAAGTGGTGGTGGCTCTGGGGTTAGGGCGCTTGCCTGGCATTTGCGAGTACAAGGGTTCGAGCCCCAGCACCATGTACACCACGCATGGGAAGAATGAACATCACATGAAAAGCTAAATGGAAGTTGCTTCTCTCTCTCAATCTCTCTTTCTGTCCCTGTCCTCTCTCTTTAAAAAAAAAAAAAAAAAAAAAAAGCCGGATGCAGTGATGCACAGCCTATAATCCCAGTGGCTCAGGATGACAGTAGGATCACAAGTTCAAGGCCAGCCTCTGCAACTTAGACCTGTCTCCAAATAAAAAGGTCTTAGAAAAAAAGAAAACAAGAAAGGATAAAAAATTCTCTGGACTCACATAACAATTTACGTACAGCACAAATTTTTACTTTATGATAATGTCTATGTGCAGTTTCCCTAAAAATGAAAGTTCTTTGGGAGCAGGAATTTTTCTTTCTCATTCATATTTGTATCACAGTCTTATTACTGTGCTAGGCAGTCCTCAAATGCCTGTTAAATGATTATCGAACTGATCCCCTACATTCACACTCCAACGCAACAACTCAGGGGAAACCTGCAAGACCAGGCATTGGGGCTCAGAGCCTAGCCCTCTCCCGATTCAGGGTTGGTGCATTCTAAGGGTGGTAATTAAGGAGGGAGAAAAAAAAAGAGTTCCTAAGTAGAATATCCTCGGGAACACTGCAGCTTCCAGGAAGAGCTTTCTGTGAATTTTCCCATCGCCACGCCAGTCCAGAGCAGAGCTACGCGCTCGGGTGAACATTCGGGCCCGCAGGCCACAGGCTCACTGCCGTGGTTTGGAAGGATGCCCGAGCCGCCGCAGGGAAGAGGGAGCGCCTTCTCCTCGCGATGCCTCACCACCCGGCAAACGAGTCCTCGCTCCCATCCCCTTCCCGCCTGCAGGTTGCGCTCAGCACCTGTGGCTGCCAGGACCCCTCACCTCTGCCTCCTTGAGCACCGCAAAGGACACCCAGCCTCAGAAGAACCGCCATCGCGCTTCTGAGGGCTCAAGGTCGTCTCTCAACCCGGAAGCAGTTATGCGACACCTCCGCCCATCCCCTAAGGACGACTAGAGGATACGCGGAAGGGAAAAAAGATGAACCGGAAGTGGGAGTAGGGCGCACCTACCACGCACGCGCACGCGTTCACCCGTAGCTTGTGAACCTTGTTCTGACCATGGCGGAGCTGGGGGAGGCGGACGAAGCGGAGTTACAGCGCCTTGTGGCCGCTGAACAGCAAAAGGCGCAGTTCACTGCACAGGTGCGAGGGCCGGGTCCAGCCCTGAGGGTTTTAGGGAAAGGAGGGTAAAGTACAGGTCCGCGGGCACCTGCGGAGCTCTGTACGCTGGCGACCCGGTGAGGCGGCCGAGGGCTGGATCGACTGCGACCGGTTCCCCTTCTCTCCTGCCCCTGGTGACCGATTGTGCGCAGTTAGGAGAAAGAAGTTCATGGTATGGGATCCTTATTAGCCGGGGGACCTGCGTGGGCTGCCCTTCGGAATCTCTCTTACTCTGCCCCTTGGAGGCCACGTGCTCCTAGATGAGACACCATCCACTGTAGATTTTGGTTTCGCAGTCGTCCTCTGCTATCGTGGATTGTGAGGATCGTTTGCGATGGACTTTAAGATAATAATTGGAGAAAGCTGCGCTCTGAAGAAGTCACCGTAGACTAGGACAAGGATTTTTGGAGACCTTTAAGCGTAATTCAAACCCCCTGCGTGGTCTGCTGTTTGCATGACCTTAGATTTAATAGTCATGTTTTTAATATTTTAATTATTCAGTACGTAGCCCTTCAAATACCAATTTCTACATAAGTTGTTATTTTCTCCCTTTCGCTGGACAGGAGGCAGCATTATGCAGGATGAGTAGCAAGACCTCTGGTCCTGCACATTTTCTATGCTCGTATACGCTTGCCTTTTTCTGGGGAAGGAATCCACATTATTCATGTGTCCTATACCTCCGAAATATTGAAACTACTCTTTAAGGTGTAGGTTCTGAATGAGTGCTATGATTTGGTGGAATTTATGCCCTACTTTCCCATTTTACATTTGTGCCAGCTGCCTTTGGGAATATGAAGGTATTAATGCTGAGAATTTAGTATCTGTAAGGTTGAGGGTCTGAGCTTTATGGAGACAAAAAAGGAGGAGAGCCCAAGTGATGGTCCATGGTTTGGTAGTTGAAATGGTGGTTTTATGAGGTAGTCATGGAAAATAAGGAAATAAGAAAAGGGACACGTAGGGCCATTTACAGACCCCAATGGTTACTAATTTCTTCCTCTGTAGGTACATCACTTCATGGAGCTATGTTGGGATAAATGTGTGGAGAAGCCAGGAAATCGGCTAGACTCTCGCACTGAAAATTGTCTCTCTAGCTGTGTGGACCGCTTCATTGACACAACCCTTGCCATCACCAGTCGGTTTGCCCAGATTGTACAAAAAGGAGGACAGTAGGCCATCCTGTGAGAGAACAACAGAAGCAGCAATGGACTTAAGCAGATTGATGTGCCAGTGGGGTAAAGTTGTCAACTCATTGTCAAGTCAGCATCAGGCCATTACCAAGTTTGTTGGTGCTAAAAAGCAACAGATCAGATGTTTAAAAAGTGAAATTTATTTATTTGGAATTCCGAAATTCCAGCTTGTTATCACACCAGTTATTCAATAAACATGAATTCTCTTTTTTTTTTTTTTTTTTTTCATTTTAAATCCCCTTTTAGGATTTAACATTGAGATCTCTGGCAGGAACACTAGAAATAAACATGTTCCAAGGCTGATAGTGCAAATGCGAGATACAGGTTTTGAATAACCATCCTAAGCAATAGTTAAAGGGGTTGGAAGAATCACCAAAGTCTTAGCTTAAGGCATAGAAGAAAATTTGGAGTTGAGAAAGGTGAATAACAGAAAACAGTTTTATTGCTTATACTTGACCAAGAAAAGATAAACATGGAAAGGAAAAAAAAGGGCAAAATATGTATTCCTTGGGAAAGAGATAAGCCTGTTGGTGTGGTAGGAGGGAAAGGTTAAGACTCAGAGTCAAGTTCCTGGAGGTGCCTTATTCCATTGGCCCATTTTCCCAAATCTGTGCTTGCAATCAGTGCTCAAGAGCACAAAAACAATGCTAAAACATACACACTTAAAAAAAACTTCCAACAAAGATTCCACTTGCTCCAAGAAGGTTAAGAGGTAGTAATTAAAGACTCTTCTTCTTCCCCCCATTAGGTTTCCACTATGCCAAGGATAAAAATATATACCATGGAACAATGACAACTGAGTACAAAGTATTAGTATTTCAAATAAATATCCCCAAAAGTAGCACCCACTCATAATCAAAGGATAGGGCACCTCTGGCCAACCATGTATTTTAAGACCAAACATTCATTAGAAATGTTCCATAAAGAGAATTAATTTTAGTAGTTAGAACTATAAAATATCACTTCATGGAATGTCATCAGTTGTATTCTATTGCTGGTGTCTTAAGTTGTCATGCTACCATGAAGTATTTTTCTATTACACATGGGAAAAGGCCAGGGAGGTTAACTTAAGCCGCTCTAAAACTTGTTTATAACCAATAAATGGCAGAACTAAGACCAAAAGTCTTGAGTTTTTAAGCTTGTTACTCAGCTCATAAAGTGACAATAGGGAAGAAAATGACAATATGCCACTTGACCTTTTCTCCCATTAAAAAAAAAAAATTCACCTTTGTTCTGCCAGCCCTATTTCAGTGATATTTTGGTTTCTGAAGAAATAACAGTAGGGAATCACAGTATGGCAAAGAGAAATAATGTGGTCTCTGCTTGGTGCTTTTAACTCAAAGGCAGACTGGGAAGAAGTAGATATGTCCCTGAGAAGAAGCCTGTTTCATTTTGGAACTGATTCAACTTAGTTTCAGGGAAAATCAAAAATTCATTACTAGAATTAGAAATGAACAAGGAAGACAAAGGACTGGGGGTACAGCTCAGTGGTAGAGTGCTTGCCTGGCATGCGCAAAACCCTGGGAAAGATCCCCAGACTGATACGGGGGAAAAAATAGACAACTTTTAGACATTTTGATGACTGTTGGTACCCTGAATCCCTTTCAGAGCATCATTAGCATGACTAATTCTTAATTCTTCCCCATTTGGTAGAGATGACAACCGAAGAAATAATTTCTAACACAAGTCCGTTTAGGCAATATACAGCAATGGAACTAGAAAACCATTTACTATCGAGTTACCATGTGTTAGGGATATACTAAGTGTAGCTATAGATCCTGTCCAGCAGGGAAATTTAACTAAGAAAACCCTAGACCCTTCTAACAACAGTTGTCTGTGGATGTTATATGAAGGGAAATGGTTTGTTCTTAAGCCCATTTCCTCATGAAGTAAACCAGACCACACCTGTGGGGTCAAAGAACAGAAGGATCAAAGCACCAAGGCTGAAGACATGTCAGTTAGGACACCTGCTGTATAAACAGAACAACTTTAGTGTTTGCTATCAAATCATTCTGCTTAACACTGCTTTCCAATCTACTTCTTGATCCCAGCCCTCAATTTCCCCAACTTTAACATTCCAATTGGTGTACCCAGGTCATTGGATTCAGCTTTCTGGGTTCATATAGCTATATATGTCCTCTACACTAAATGTGATTAATTGCAAAAAATAATCTCTTCAAGAAACCTTCATAACAAAATACCAGATTCCCTATTAACAAGAAAAGGGGATCAAGTTTAACAGGCCAAAACAGAAGACAGGAGTCTGTCAAAACAGATGGCACAAGACAGCTCTGACCTCAGACCCCCTGTGCTTGAAGGAGTCACTGGCAAAACCCCAAGGTATAAGAGCTGTAAATAAACAGTCAAATGGGAAATAAGAATGTTTCCCATTTAGTCGTCATCTGAGCTCTCAGCAGACCTTTCATCTGTAGCTACTTTCCAATTTGTGCGTTTGTTTGTCCTCTGCTGTATTTCATTGTTAGCTACAGGGATATGGACAATTTTATCTCTCTTTTTTCTTTTGGTTTTCTCAGCGTCTCTTTCCTCACTCTCCTCAGAACTGCTGGATGCTGAATCATCTGACTGGGAAGTGTCACTTTCTGCCCCTAAGAATAAAGCAGATTTTTTGAGAGACTTTTTCCTAGATTTTTTCTTGCGCTTATGTGGTTGTTTCCTTTTCCTGGTACTAGAAGCCCCAGTTTCTTCTGAGAACTCGCTTGAAGAATCTGCTGTTATATCTGTGGTTTCCTTCTTGCTTTTCTTCTGTTTTTTGTGTGACCTTTTTTTCTGCTTCTTTTTGTGAGATTTCTTTGACTTCTTATGTTTGCGGGATTCGTGAGTAGATGCTTTTACCGGGGGAGATGTTTTCTTCCCATTGGTAATATCTTGCTGATCACTACTAACAAAAAAGTAAAAAAAAAAAAAAAAAAGTAGAAAAGGTATACTTTACATAATATCCTGAGTTCTAGACAAGAAATTGTTAACATTTGAATTTTAAATCAGAACTTTGGAACTTTGACAGGGTTATTACAATGAGACTTACTTCATTGAGTGTTTCCTCATCTTTAAAATAAAGATTAAAAATTCTAATCTACCATACTTAATTACTGTATAGAATACTTAAACACCAGTCTCCCCTTATTCATAGTTCATTTTCTGTGATTTCAGTTACCCATGGCCAATCACTGTGCAAAAACACTAAATGGAAAATTCCAGAAATAAACAATTCCTAAGTTTTCAGTAGCATGTCATTCTGAATAGCATGATGAAATATATTTCAGTCCCTCTTTGTCCCGCTTGGAATGTTAATCATACCTTTGTCCAGCTACCCAGGCCTCAATCATTCAGAAGCTATCTGGGTTAACAGATGAACTATCATGGCACAACAGTGCTTATGTTCAAGAAAACCTTATTTTACTGAACAGAGGCACCAAAACATGAGAGTAGCAATTCTGGCAATTCAGATATACCAAGAAGCAGCCATAAAATCCTTCCTTTAAGTGAAAAGATAAAAGTTTATCATAGGTATGTATTATGCATAGGAAAAAGAAAAAAGTACATATGGGGTTTAAGAGCTCAGTACTGGGGCTGGAGCGGTGGCTTGATGGTTACGGCGCTTGCCCGGCATGTGCGAGTACATGGGTTCAACCCCCAGCACCCACGTACACAACCAAGTGTCAGAGCAACAAAAGCCATGTGAAAAACTCAAATTAATTCTCTCTCTCTCTCTCAGTACTAAGATTTCAGGCATCCACTGCAGGTATTGGAACATACCTGCCATATATAATGGGCAGCTACTGCATATAAAAAAACAGATAGCCAAATACAGATTTTTTGAAAAGCACAATAAGGACTGCCTCCCGACTAAATCTTTTTTCTTTTTCCTTCCTTCCTTTCTTGGTGGTGAGTGGTGTAGAGAATAGGGGCTTGCTCTGTTGACCTGACTGGCCAAAAACTCCTGAGCTCAATTAATCCCCCTGCCTCACCATTGGAATATCTACAACTACAAGAGGGTACCACCACACTCAACCCTGGCTACATTTTTAGTGGCAAATATAAAAAAGTAAGGAAGGCAATTTATAATATAGACTTTGTACTACCTTGGTTTTTAACTTTTTTTTTTCCAGTAAATCTAATTACCTTACCTGTCTGTTTCAAATTCCTCAGGGTACAACTCTTTATAACCACTGTGACCCCATCTGTAAGGAGACACATTATACATATTGTTAAAGTAATGCATACATTTTTGGAAATTAAAATTGGAAAGATTTAGGAGTGCCATGTATATAAAGAACAAAGAAAATACAGATATAGTAAAGCCATGCCCATATTATAGCTCAGTAACAGCTACATTTTCTGTATTGTACACTATCAATTCAGACACAAATGATTCTTCTGTTCATCTATAAGAGAATTACATTCTCTTTTTTAAAAAATCCTAAAGAACTCTCATATTCTTCTCTTTAGCTGTGAAATGCTTTTCCAAAACCAATGCCATGTACATTAGGACAATTTTTTTAAATAACATTTTTTAAAAATATTTAAATATAATTCAAATACCAAGAAATCTGCCCCTTTAAAGAGTGGAAATTAAAAAAAAAAAAGTGTCTCTAGCCCATGGCACTCATAAATTTGCTTTCTGTCTTTATGGACTTGTCTATCACAAACATACCACAGAAATATAAATCATATGTTGCCTTTTGTGTCTGGCTTCTCTGACCTTACTTAAGATTTATGGTTCACCTACGTTGTAGCACTTATCAGTACTTCATTCTTTTTATTGCCAAGTAACAGCCCCTCATTCGGACATCACACATTTTGTTTATCCACTTTTGGTTTTCACTTTTTGGCTATTATGGATAAAGCTGCTATGAACATTTATACACAAGTTTCTGTGACGACACTAATTTTGACAAGTACATATTCTCAGGCCAGATACATTAAAGATCATAAAAATTTAGTCACAAACCTGTCTGGCATGTTAGCTTCATAGTCATATAGCTTCTTATTCCAGGATTTAGCCTTCAGAAAATCATCTTCCAGTGTCCCAGCAATTTCATTCTTTGGCCTCCAGTAGTCTCTCTGACTTTCTTCATCAAAACCATCACTACGCATCCGACTACAGAAGAAAACAGAACTTTTAGATTGCAAAACTATCTGTAATGTTACTTTATGGGACATCATGCATAAAACATATAGAACAGGCAGATGGGAGAAAAATAAACATATATTATATACATATACAGAAATTATCTGCTCCTAGCAGTTTGATCTGGAATGTCCTCCAAAGACTCATGTGTTAAAGGCTTGGTCCTCAGTGTGACCCTACTGAGAAGTAATGGAAACTTTAAGAGGTGAGGCCTAGCAGGAGGCCTTTTAGGTCATTGGTGGGTATGCCCACAAGGAGACTAAATGATCCTGGCCCATTCCTAGCTCTCTTCTATTTGCTTCCTGCTCACGATGTGAGCCATTTTGCTATACTATGCACTCTTGACATGGCAAACTGCCTTGCCATAGCCACCACACAATGGGGTCCATCTATCATGAACTGAAACCTCCAAAACTGTAAGCCAAAATACACCTTTCCTCTTTATAAATTAATCATCTCAGGTATGTTGTTCTTGTGAAAAAAACTGACTAATAACAACTCTATTTGTAAACAACAAAAAATCTGCCTGTTTTTACCCATCCTATTGCAGAGTATAGATGAAATCAGTTTGGAACTTTATCATGCCCATTCACTAAATCTCTACTAGGAGGTCATGTAAAGTGAGAAGCACAGCAAAATCTCAGCCAGGGACATTTTACTATGGAGATTCTGAAAACATCTCTTTTCCCTGCAATGTGCTGTAATGAGGCCATAATAACAATGGGAAAAAAGGACTAGCCAGCCCATGGGAATGTTAGGATATGGAAAAAGTTGAAAATCACTGACCTGGCTTCTGCTCACAATGTCCACTAACCAGTCAATAAGCCAGCTTGTCAGTTATTTAAAAATGTTTAAGGGGAGCCAAGAGCAGTAATCCCATCAAATTGGGAGGCTGAGGCAGGAGGACTGCAAATTCAAGACCAGTCTCAGCAATTTAGCAAGGCCCTAAGCAACTTAGTAAGACCCTGTCTCAACACAAACAGGGGCTGGAGTGGTACCTAGTGATTACAGTGCTTGCCTAGCATGAGCAAGGTTGCAGGTTCAAACCCCAGGACCATGTATACAACCAAGTGTTGGAGCAACAAAAACTCTCTCTCTCACTGTCCCTCTCTTTAAAAAAAAATAAATAAATAAAAAAGAAAGAAAACAAAAGACTGGAGATATGGCTCCATGGTTAGGCACCCCTAAATTATTCAATCACTGGTACAAAAAAACAAGTTTAAGGGGCTTCCACTTGCCAGGTACTACTGTTCTAACTGGTAAGAATATAACAGCAGATGAGATTACCAGAATCCTTGCTCCTAAAAAAGATTATGTCTTAAAATGTATTCCCTTTTAATTGCAGCAAGTTGGGAGGCTGAGGCAGGAGGATCTCCAAGTTCAAGACCAGACTCAGCAACTTAGCAAGGCCCTAAGCAACTTAGTAAGACCCTGTCACAAAATAAAAAATAAAAAAGGGCTGAGGATGGGATGCAGCTCAGTTGTAAAGTACCCTTGGGTTAAATCCACAGAACCAAAAGAAAAAAAAAATATTCACCATGACAGGCATTAGGAGAGTCTACCCTAGAGAGCAACAGCTTTGTTTCTCAATTGCCACGTGAAATTTACCAACACAAAATAAATCATTATCTGTACTAACTCTACTTCCAAATTCTCAAAGTATCACCTTCCGAAAGAAAAATTTAAAAAACCCTGAAAGATATTTATTACCATGTACACCCTAAATACTTCTTACTTGAGACCATTCACACACAGTGGATCATACACTAAAGTCCACATACTCTGTAAGAACACTTTCTCCTTAAATATCTATTTACTACTTTGCCAAAGTAACTTTAGAAATCAGGATTATGACTTTATATTCACTTCCCATACACTTATAGTCATATGAGGCCCAAGGGGCATATATCTACACAGGTAAAAGACAACCAAGTTTGCATAATCCTTCATACTCGTGCTCAAATTATTACAAAGAAAATGTGAAAAGCTATTGACCTGGCGAAGACCGTGAGTAGATGCAGCAAAGAAAAGAAAAGTTAAGGGGAAAGGAGTGACTGATTAGTTAAGTGACCAAAACATTCCAGTAGAAAATCTTAAGTTTAAAACTATTAAGGCAAGGTCAGAATCTACAACCCTAAATATTGACAACTGTTCACAGCAGAATTTTTTAATTTTTCCATTACACTAAGTACAGCTGGGCACAGTGGCACATGCCCCAGTAATTCAGGAGGCTGAGGCAGAAAGATCTTAAGTTTGAGATCAGCCTCAAACTTTGAGACCCTTCTCAAAGAAAGATAAAAAGGGTTGGGGATTTAGTTCAGTGGTACACTCCCATGCATTCAATCCCCAATACCATAAAATAAATGAATAAATTAAAAGGGCTGGAATCTCAGCAATTCAAGAGACTGAGGGAGGAGGACTGCAAGTTCGAGGCCAACCTTGGCAACTCAGCAAGACCCTGTCTCCCAAAAAAAAAAGTTGGGGCGGGGGCAGCAAGCTGGGAAGCTGGGAATGTGGGAATGTAGCTCAATGGTAAGAATACTTACCTAGCATGTGTGCGGCCCTGGGTTCAATGCCCAGCACCACAAAAAGGAAAAAAAAAAGGCAAATAAATACAAACAGTGTGGCTAAATGGATTAGCCATTATCTTTGTGCTTGGGTCTATATTTGTCAAAAAGGGAAGGCTTAATATAACTCACACAACTAAATTTATCTATCCTTAACATACCAAAATATTTTTAAGCAAAAGTTGATAATTATTAAAAAGATGAGAATTATTTTGGTTCTCAGAGCTGCAACTTCAACTTCACCTTGAACTGCTGGGTAACATTTTCCTTTTGGTCCCCTGGTAAGCATCCTCCATCTGTTTCTCTAGTTCTCTTATTTTCCACATATCTGATTCCTCCTGAATCTAGATTATTTTTAAAAGGAAAGAAACAAAAAGAAGTCACTAAAAATAACACTTTCCATTACAGGAAAATAACTGAAAATATAGTCTGCACTAATTACTGGGTTACAGACTGTACTATATCAGGCACCTGGAAAATAAATTCTGGCTTCTCCAGGAAGTAGTTTAAAAATCTAACAGAAGAAATCTCAAATATATGTAGAATTCTGCAGCAACAGAACTTTTTAACCCCTGCATAAACACACCACCTTACCAATTTTACAACTGTGCTGCAATTAGCAAATGATAATCCAGCATTTCTAAGATACAACATCATATAATTGCATAATCTCAATTGAACCTTAAGCAACCTTATAAGTGAAACAAGGCAGGTACCACTGTTACATTTCACAGAGAAAAAAAAGCTCAGAGATTTTACCAAAGTTAAAACAAATAAACACCCCTAAAAATTTCTAGCCCAAGGCTCTTTGCACATAATTCTTTTCAAAAAAAACAAAAAAACAGCCAAGCATATGGCACATGCCTGTAATCCCAGCAACTCATGGGGCTGAGACAGGAGGATGGATCACAAGTTCAAAGCCAGTCTCAGCAACTTAGTGAGACCCTGTCTCAAAATAAAGTATAAAAACAGGCTGGGGATGTGGCTCAGTGGTGATCCTGGGTTCATGCCCCTGTACTAAAAAAAACCCAGCATGGTTGCTAAAGAATTTCCAGGAAAAGAGACTACAACTGCACAAAGAACGAGAACACATTTTATTTCTAAGTTCTCCTGCATAATTGTGTTAAATCTGTGCTAGTTTTATCATTTTTAGCTACCATTCTAAAATCTAAGTCCCCCCGCATACAACTAGAAGTAGATTAACACAATTGCATAATAGCATAACTAACAGTTATACCCTTACCCACAGTTAAAAACTCAGGTGATCTGTAGTAATATTTATGATCAAACCAACAGTACAGTTCACTGACAAAAACTAAACAAGGGGTCTTGGCCCCTCCTTTTCATTATATGTGTTCTCCTAAGTGAATTTATCTACTCTCAAGACCTCAATCACCTCTCTACATAGCAATTCTCATTTACATCCAGCCCTAACTTTTCTCCTTTCTTTTAAATCCAAATTTTCAACTGTAAGTCCCTCACCATAAATGTGTTCAAAACCAAACTACCTATATCTCACATCATATTTGTCCTTTTGTTATTTTTTCCTATTTTTTCCTATTTTAATTAACAGGGCTATCATCATCATCATCATCATCCACCCAGTCACACATTGATTCCATTCTTATCACTAACATCCATCAGTCACCAATATTTTTGGATTCTATTTCCTAAGTTCCTCTTCTCATCCCTGCAGTCATTGCTTCCTTTCAAATCCTCATCATCTCTTACCTGGAACATTACATTCACGCTTCCTAAGTTATCTCCCTACTGTTTCTCCCCTTCTGATTTAGTCCCTATTCAGTTAACGAACCATTTTTCTATAATACAAATAAGATCACATAACACCCTGCTGAAAATATTTGATGGCTTCTTTACTGCTTTGAAGAAAAAGGCTAATCTCCAAACATTACAAACTAACCCTAATTTGCCATTCAGGTTTTCTCTTCTGGCATTATGCCTTATATTTCCTGCTTCCTAGATGCATACAATTCCTTGCCATACCCCATACCCTGAGTAATTTTTTTTTAATGGTGCTGAGTACTGAACCCAGAGCTTTGCATATGCTAGCCAAGTACTCTACTACTAAACTACATCTGCAACCCATGCTCTTATTTCCATATTGCATAATATTCTCTCTGTCCAGAATGATCTTTTACATCTAATAAAATTATACCCATTCATCAAGAACCAGTTAAAAACATCAGCACTTCAAATACCATTCATTCAGCCACGAGGGGTGGCACATGCCTGTAATCCCAGCAACTCAGGAGGCTGAGGCAGGAGGATGGCAAGTTCAAAGTCAGCCTCAGCAACTCAGTGAGGCCCTGTCTCAAAGTAAAATAGAAAAAAAAAAGGGCTGGGATGTGACTCAGTGGTTAAGTGCTCCTGGGTTCAATCCCCTGTACCAAAAAAAACAAAAAATTAAAAAACAGAAACCATTCATTTTGTGAGAACTTTTCTAATTTCCCAAGGCAGATTTTATTATTCCTTCTTTAGTGCTCTAAAGCATTTTATAACTGTCTCTACTATATAGTACTATCAAACTGTACTGTACATAGCTATTTATTCATGCCTGTACCTCCCAACTGTACCAAAATGATACTTGGTATTCTGTACAGGCTAAGAGTTGAGGAACAGCTAGGCTGTACCTCCTACCTTATTGTGAGCATCTGTATGCCGGATGACATTCCTCAGGAGGACTTTCCCCAATGGAACCCGGGACATTCTTCAATCTGGAAAGAATAAATAAATAATACTTACTAATCTCCTTAACTGTCTTATAAAGAAGTATAAAGAAGTATGAGGTAAAGGAAAGATCACTGAACTAGAAAGTCCTAAGGAATAGTTTTTCCTTCACCATTAAAAGAAATGCCTGACCACAATTAATGTAAGGATAAAAAGAGACAATGAATGTACATTAAAGTTCTTTAAAACTGTATAAAAAGACTGTACAAAACTAAGTGCTTTCAAGGGCACCATCTTATTTAATACTCACAACAACTGTATGCTTTAAAGAGGCAAATAGTTGTCCCTCGGTATTCATAGGGGATTGGTTCCAGGACCCCTAGAGATATCAAAATCCAAGGATGCTCAAGTCTCTCATATAAAATGGAATAGCATTTGGATACAGCCTATACACATCCTCCTGTATACTTTAAATCATCTCTAGATTACTTATAATACCTAGTACAATACAAGTACTATGTAAAGAGTTGATAAACTATATCGTTTAGGGAATAATGGCAAGAAAAAAAGTCTGTACAGGTTCAGTACAGACGCAATTTTTTTTCCAAATATTTTCATTTGGCTGTTGGTTGAACCCGAAGTCACGAAGATGCGGAACAGAGGATACCGAAGGGCCGACTGCATCTCCATTCCTATTTTGTAGATGAAGTTCCCTTAAAAAGCCGTAACTTGCCCCAGGCCACATAATCCCAGGCAAACGATGTGTGTCAATGTCCAGTTTAGAAATCAAATCTCGAATCCAAAAATTAGTTTGCGATGAAGCAAATACCTAGATTTGAGAGTGTCAGAAACCACAAAAGTCAACAGTAACAAAAACTGATGCCTAAAAACATCAAAGATGAGCTTAAGTTCTTAATTTGGGGCAGTTTATTTCCTATTCTTTACGGAAGTTTCCAAAAACTAAATGACAACGATATGCACATGTGCAGCTAGCAGGGGCTTTGTGTGACCACCCCAACGCTCACTCACCCCTTGATCCTGAGGAAATCAGGCATCTTGTTAGTGTGAGACGAAGAACCACTCCATTACAAGATCTCCTCCGACCCAGGAAGCCAAGGAGTCAGGGCTCAAAGGCAGCTCTGCAGCTTCACCCGAGTCCTTCGTGAAAACGTAGCCTTCCCACCGGTTATTCTGCCCTCACCCGTGACCCAGGCCACGGCAGCCTTCCCCCAGCCCAGATCGACAGGCAGATCTCGCTCCCGGACTGAGACCAGAGGGGGCGCCGGCACGAATCCGGACCGGCGGGTTGACCCGGGCATTCCCCGCTCACGCTCTGCTGGGATGGCCCCGGGAGTTGGGTTTCACACCCCAGAAAGGAAGGGTAAGCTCCGGATAGGTACGACCTTCCGTTGGGCCCCAAAAGTGTCTAAGGTGCGTGAAGGGGAGGTTGAGGTTTCCAAGTGGAAAACTGAGAAAATACACTCATCTTTGTCACCGGGATCCCTGACCCCCAGCGGCCTTGGAGCTCCAGGTATTCTTCCCTCCACACGCCCACCCCACACAAATACACACAAACACACCCATACCGTGCGCCGCAGCCTCGCGTGGCGGGGGTGGGGGGAGGAAGCAGTCTGGGAGGAAAAGGAGGAGGCGTCCCCTTCAGGCCGGAAGTTGTGCTCCCGAGAAATTCTTCCCTCCTCCGGGAAACCCGGAGACTCCCACTGGGAGGGTTCCCTGGACACTCTAGGGGCCGACGGGTACAGAAAGTAAGCAGGCGCTTTCTTGGAACAGAGGGAGTCTGGTCCAGCTGAAAAGCAAGCCCAGCACCACAAGGGGGAGATTCCGGAACTGGATGTAAAGAGACCTTCTGTGGCCGGAGCTTCCCGGACTCAATTAGAAGTTGTACCGTCTGGTTACCCTGGTAACAGGAGTCGCGGTTTGTCTAGGAACCTAGGAAAGTTGTGGGTTCCCAAGCCTTTTAGTGTTCATTAGTTGAGTTGTATGTTTAGATTAACCCTAATACAGCATTCGAAGACTCTACGCCTCCTCTTTCCTCATTCTGCGGATGGTGTGAGACAGCTCTGCAGTGGGAAGGGGCTGGGGGGCGAGGAGGGTTATCTCAAGAGGTAGAAGTAATACTTTCCCCTTTAACACACGTCTTTCCTCAGAATTCAGAGGCCTATTTTACCATCAATCATGAAGACATCCTCAAAAGGTCTACTTACCCAACTTACTCAGTTCTGGACCCTCCTAGATGATCTGGCTGAAAATGACCCTGAGAGCTATAAAAACTTTATTCAACAAGAGCTGAAGGAGGGCAAACGTCTCTGTGCTGGCCCAGAACCACAGTTGTGTATACAGACTAGGATCCTGGTATGTATGAAGCGTTGGTGCCAGGGACGGGGAGGTCTCAAATGAAATGATCTTGGAATAACCAGAGAACGAATATACCCTTAGCTATTGCTGCTTTTACCCAAGAAAACTGGTGAACTGCCTAAGTAGAAAATGAAACATAATGTGGAAGATTGTATTTAAGTAGTAAGAATAGGAAATTTACACCTAGTATATTTTGGAAATCTCAAAATGATTTTTTCTGCTAGAATAAAATTAATGATTTAATGGAGAATCATGAAGTTGAAGTTTTTTTCAAAGAAAGAACTTATTTAAGAGAATAAAGCAAAGCAGGGCCAAATGTACCTAGAACAACTGCTTAGATAGATCCTCCCCTTTTGTCAAGTGTTTTTGGGAGGGAACAGCAGCTGGATTCATGTTGAGAAGCCAGCAGCTTTGGAGAAATCAAGTATAACTTATCAAATATAGTTTTAATACATGCAGTGCCGTAGTGCTTAAAATTCTCCCTCTTTCAGTCCTGTAATGAGTTGCTTTTAGAATATGATTAAAACCTAGTTTTTTAAACTAGATTTTTAAGGTTTTGAGATATCAAAATTATTTGCTTTCCAGAAGCCAAAAGAAAAAATACTTTTTATCAACTTTTGTCAATGGAAAAGAATCCCTGCTCCTGAATCAATCACTCATCCAATACCTCTAAGTGTTGGCAGACCAGAAGATATCTCTGAAACATCAGGTACAAAGGGTAAAAAGGGAGAAAGCATTTTTAAAATATTTTATTGGGAATAAAAAAGCATGGACCAGCAATTACATGGTATACTTCAAGTAAAATATTTTATTTGGTGGGAACATAATTAATGACAAATTAATGTACCTTCATGCAAATTTAACACTGTTTACATGTTCTAATAATGAGCTGCTTTTAACCCATATAAAATGCTAAGCAATGCCTTAATTGGAATTTTGTTCATATAGTGCCATTGTGATTGCCTCTGAAAAATACAAACTTTATCGGGAATATGGTTTATTACCTGACATTATCATAAGAGAAACAAGTTGTCTTCACTTTATACCCTCTGAATTACACACAGATACTTACACAGTCATCGATGTTGCCTACAATCCTGATATTCTCCAGGCAGCAGAAAAGGACCAAGTAAAAAAAGATCAGTTAATAAAGATGGCTATGGAATGCATTGAGGAACAACTCCAATTCACTCTCTCACACACTTACCATATTACCAAATTTAGAATAAAAGGAAGCATTCAAAGGATGAAACAAAACCTGATGGGAATACAAGCTGAATTCACAGATTTAAGAGAGAGAATGAGAAAGGGTAAGTTGATGAATGTAATTCAAAAACTAAATTGATTTAAGATTGTTTTGCAACCTGTTTTCATTTTATAAGCTAGAAGTCAATTGTAAAAGATGAGTAACTTAAGAAAGAAAAACATAAAAATTAGATATTAGAATTGTAGAGAATATCCAAAAAGACTTGCAAATTTTCCAACTAAAAAAAATTTTTTGGATGTACTGGCGGGGGCAAACATAGGAGCTCACATGCTAGGCAAGGCTTCTACCATTGAACTACATCCCCAGATTCTTTTGGCTTAATATTTCTAAACTAATTTAACTGCTGCTTTATTTGCCCTCTCAGCTAATACTACATATCTTAAAGCTCACATCCTGATGGCATTTTGCAATTTTTATCTCTCCTCCCCTTTTTTCATAAAGAACATACAAGAAGCAGTACTATGAGCAATCCGGATCACATTCCTCAACTGTTACTGCCAAAAGACCAAGTTTCAAGCAAAGCAGGATGTTTGATAGAAGAGATTTCTAGTACTGAAATGCAGGTGGAGATGAAGATACCAGCCTATGACTTAAAAATTGTAAAGGATCAGAATGAGAAACCTCTGAAAATTGAATTGAAAGTTGAATTACCTGGTATTAATTCAGTCTTTCTCTGTGACCTTAGTGTTTCTGAGGTAAGTTGAATAAATACAATAGTCCCTTGGTATTCATGGGAGATTGTTTTCAGGAACTGCTGCAGGTACCTAAATCCAAGGATGCTCAAGTCCCTTATATAAAAATGATAGTTATATAAAATTTGTATATAACCTGTGTACATCTTCCTGTGTACTTTTAATCATCTCTACTTATAATACCTAATATAGTATAAAGGCTATGTAAGTAGTGTTATTTAAGTTTTCTAAAATAATCAACTTATAAAGAAAAGTGGTTCAGTTTCAGAAGTTCCAGACCGTGATCAGAGTTGATCCCATTTTTAGATTTGTGGCAAGGCAGCACATCATGGCAGGTGCATGTGGCAGAGCAAAACCACTCATTTCATGGCCAGGTAGTGAGAGAGGGAGAAAAGAAGTTCCCAGGATCCATAATCTACTTCAGGGGCATGCTTCCAAAGACCTAAAGACCATTCAATAGGCCCTATCTTCAAAAGGTTCAACAACTTCTCTTCCCAGTAGCTGCTTCCCTGAGGAGCAGTCCTTTACCACATGAACTTTTGGGGAGACACTTAAGATCCATATTATAGCAAGTAGTTGAACTGTATTGTTTAGGAAGTAATGAAAAGAAAAAAGCCTGCTGCTGCATGCTAAACATGCAGTCATCAGAGACCTAACTACATTTCCAATCCAAGGTAAACTGAATCCATAGATACAGAGGGCCAGCTGTACAATAAATGTGTATCAATCAGCATTCACCATTATGCTGTAGCAATAACAAAACATCAAATTTTCAGGGACTTGTAATTTGCTCAGGTTTATCAGTTAGACCTGTTCTGCTCCATGAGTCTTGCACATTCCAAGATGCAGATGGAGTATTTCCCATCTAATATACCATTTTCATGGCAGAGGGAAAATAAAAATGGCTGACCCATGCAATGGAGCTAAAACGTCCACTCAATAGCATGGTTTGTTTCTGATTGCATTCCATTAGTCAAAGTACATCACAAATCTCACATCGGTAAGACTGGGAAATGTATTCTTCTCATAGGTAATCACAGAAGTCACCTGGCAGGAATAATCCTCTTACCTTACAAAAGAGCAGGTAATTGGAAACATTTCTAGTCTGCCAGTCTACCCAATTGATCAAAGATATTTGATTCTTTCCTCAAGGAAAACACCCTAATCTTAGTATCAGACTCCAAAGTGCAGGATTTTGCCATTGTAATCTATATTGTGCTCCTCTTGAATCACAGCTCAATGACAACTTCAGAAATGGGAGAAATGACTCATTACAGTTAACTGGTGCACAGCGATTTTGAAGTCCTAGTAGGCAAACCCTGTGAAGACCCCTTGTATGGAGGTGGATCTACAAGGTTCCCTGATTACCTAGCTTTTTAGTTCATTGTGTTTCGTGATGTTCAGCTCTATCCTCTGGGAGGTTTTTTCCTCCTCAGTACCTAACCTTGGCCATACCTTAAAGGAGTATTATAGTCTATGCCCTTCTTCTGTCCTAAGCAGATTTCTCAGCCTGTTTCCTGCTCATGGAATGTTAGAGGTCCAAAGGATGTTTAAAATTTTGAAATCGGTTCCTTTTAGTCCAAGTTGTTTTTGATTTGCTTCCACTCAGTACTACACTGACAATTCTTATTTAGACATACCCATATTTCAAGCTTGTCTCTTTAATTGCTGTCATTTTAGCTTAAACTAAGGATTTACTGAAGTCTACCATAATCCATTCAGAGATTATAACAGTGGGCATAAAGAACTGTGATTTAACCTGTCTCTAGACTGTCTAAATAAATCTTTGTTAATAATAATTTTTCAACGTTATCCTCTGTTGCTTGAAAATAAAAAATTAGATCCATTTTTGAGTCTTCAAGTATTAGAAATTTGGCGCTTCTGTATATTCCCTATCAATTCAACTTGCAAACTGGGCAATTACTTTCTAAACTCATCTTTCTTGTAATATCTTATGAACTAAAGTGCATAAAATAGCATATTCTAAAATATTCTTTTAAGAGTGGCCAATGTGGATATGATAAGAACAAAAAACTACCCAACAAATAGAGCTGAAGGTCATGAAAAACAATAGACTGGAGAGCTACTGAATCAAGAAACCTTTTGAAAGTTTAGTATGTGTGAACACGCTAACATTCTATTTCCTACTTCATCTACAGCCAGCAATTAACCAGGTATATTATTTTTCTTCCAAATTATGATAGATTCACTAAGGGCTTTACCACTATGAAACATGAATCACCATCTTTCAGGCCTAACTTTCCTTGCTGTTTGACCCCTAAAATACCACATAATTTAGGATGGCAATAACCTACATCTGGTACTGTTATCAGTTAACATTTGACATTGAGCATCAATAAAAAATCTCAAAATGTCTGGAATTTACACCAGTACTTTTATTTCTTATTACAAGTCACATGGCAATCAAGTGAGAGCTGCTTCTTATGGAAGTGAATTAACTGGGAACAATAATCCAACAGCTTAAATTTTAATCAGGAAACATTTTTTATTTTCATCTTTTAATAATTTCTCTCAATTTATTATTCTTAGGATGATTTACTGATCAAGGCCTCTGACAAGTACAGATTACATCTGAATCTTCCAGAATCTATTAATATTGAAATGACTACAGCAAAATTTATCAGAGAGAAATCTACATTAATGATCACTATGCCAACGGTGTAAAACAACAGCATGGTGCTTTGGGTTTTCAGTGACACCAGTCACGTGAATTATAGGACATACCTTAGGGGTAAAGAGAGAGTGCTTTATCTTAAACATTAATTCCATATTTTCTAAGAGGTCCCTTTGATGAATGATGTTTTTCCTTTAGCTATTAAATCTATTTTTATCTCACTTTTTTTTCTTCTCAAATAAACTTGGCATCAACCCAAAACTATTACAAACAATAAAGCCATGAGGTACTTATTTTAAAAATAATTGTGGTGATCTTAATAAATATCATTTGGGAAAATTCTAATTGTTTCCAAGTAACATAAAGGAACTCTTGGCTTACTGCTTTAAAAAAAATTAAATCTCTATTAAAATTTTACATCAGAAAAAACTACCAGACTGCACAGTTTTTTTTAAATACCAGAAGAGCTATATGTAAAGTTTCCTCCAGCACTAAAGATACAGGGCCAAATATAATGATATTCAAATCTTTGCATCTATGAACTGTACTCCTTTAAACAGCTCTGCCACCAGGCAAGATGGTACATGCCTGTAACAGCAGCCCAGGGGAGGCTGAGGCAGGAGCATCACAAACTCAGTCAGCCTCACTCAGCAACTTAGGCCCAAAGCATCTTAGAGAGACCCTGTCTCAAAATAAAAAATAAAAAGGGCTGGGGATTTGGCATGGTGGTTCAGTGCCCCTGGATTTAATCCTGAGGGCCAAACACAAAAACAAGTTCCTAGCTCTACCAGGTGTCCATGCCACCCAGCCAGACCTTTTCATATCAGATATGGACTTGTCTGTGAATGGACACAGTAACAGTAATTTATTCCACATCATAAGCAAAATAAATCCACCTCTAATTTGAGGGGAAAAGTTGATTTGGGAAAAAGTACTTTTCTCCTATAGAAATGAAGTAATATACTTTTCAAGTTCAGTTCATCTAAGCTCCCAACTATCCAATTTAGCAATATGCACATTAAAGTTTCATAGTCCCTAAATCGTCTTTTCTAGATAGAACAGCCTTTTTGTAATTATCAGTGTGTACTTCAACATAAGGCTTACAACTTTTTTTTTTGCAGTGGTGGTGGTTACCTTGGACCCCAGCACTACTCAACCACTAAGCCACATCATCCCTATCCCTTTTTATTTTTTATTTTGAGACAGGGTCTCACCAAGTTGTTTTGGGTCCCACTAAGTTGCTGAGGCTGGCTTTGAACTTGCGATCCTCCTGCCTCAGCCTCCTGAGCCACTGGGATTTACAGGAGTACACCACCATGCCTGCCTTACAACATCTTTATAAATTTTAAAACTTCAGAAACTAATGTGGTATGTGTAATAGAAATAATGTGTATGTGATGTTAAACAAATCAAATTTTCTTAAATCTGACTGGGTTTGAATTCTAATAGCAATACAATAATTTACCTTCTAGAAAGTTTCAGGAGTGTCATGGGGCCCTAAAATTAACGAACCTATTAAATTCTCATTCCTCAAAACACCTGAAATGCCTTCACCATGTTTTCTTCTACAAAAGCACAACCAAAATGCATTTTCTAGAAAATCCCCCTAACCACACAGAACTGAATCTCTACTTTTGCACTCAGCACGTAGGTGGCCAGTTGCATCACTACATCTGTGTACTCATTAATAAAATGCATATAAACATCTAATGTTTAATATTACAGTATTAAATTTATATTCTTGATATTTTCTAAAATATCACTTATATCTTAATAGATTTTATATTAAGAAAAACATCTTCACCGCCTCCTTCCTATAAAAAGCATCATGTCTCCAGAAAGGGCATTAATAACAAAATGTGGACTGGTTTAAATTTGAACCTTAAGATTTCTTCTATTTCTTCTCAAAATTAGAAATTAGGCAAACAAATTTTTCTACAATTTTGGTTTTAGGTCCCTTACCAGCAATGACTGATTTCCCCATATAGTCCAACTTACGAATTAATAGGTGATCACTTTCCTTTGCAACATATTCCTATCATCTCTCTCATGGTTTACTCCTTTCATAGACCTGCTTTGGGATACCATAATTTTATACTCACAAGCCTCAGAATCAAGCCTAAATTATCTAACAGGACCAGATCTCATTTTCTTTCCATTTTGGTAATAAGTTCCATGACCAAACACAGGGTGCTTCAATAACTCCTTAAATTGGATTATATCCTTCTAAACTCAGTTCTTAACCAATTTATCTATATTGAGAGCTTGTAAGTACATAGCTGACACAGGATCTTAACCATTTGAAAGAAAATTCCCAACAGATGAAAAATTAAACCAGACACATTGAAAACATAAAGTTTAATTTTAAACAATCTAATCTGAACCAAAAAACCCACACTATTTCTCTAACTTTCTTCTTTAGTTCTGATAAGAGAAATATATGGAGTCCAGATTCAGATTACAGCTGACATTAATTTTTAATTCATAACAACTTTTTATTATGTGGCAACTTTTTATTTTTCTTTCAAGGGAATAACAGAGCCATCAGCATTAGCAAAGAATAAATTATCTTTGAAGTTTCTTGCTTGAACCAGATTTGGCTCATACTGATTATGGTCCCTTGTGATGAACTTGTTCTTTTTGTATAATCTTCAACTTGAAATTACTAAGCACTGAGGAAAATCAGAATAATGTATTATTTCCATAATAATATATAGCAAATGTGGAATAATACATGGAGTGTCACTTGTGCACCATGTAATAAATGAACATTCAGAAACAGATTCATCACTGAAACAAAGCAAATTTCAGGGGATAGCTGCACATATTACATATACAAGAAAGCACTGGTCAGGTTTATTTTTAAGTAGTCATAAATAATTCCAAACATTTATTAAAGCATGTCAATTTGGGGCTACAGCACTGACTCAGAGGGTGGAGTGCTTGCCTGGCATGCATGAGGACCCAGGTTTGAACCCCAGCACCACATATACAACTAAGTGTCTGAGAAACAAAGGCCAGAAGAAAAAATAAAGTTGATTCTCTCACTCTCCCTCTTAAAAAAAAAAAAGGCCAATTCAATTCCCAATTCATTTTTATAGTTCTGGATATCATGTCCTCCTTCCCTCCAAAAGAAAGGCAAAACATAATAAAATGGAAACATATTTAGGATGATATGATAGCCATCATTTTTTCTCTCAAACAGGATCTTAGGGTTATCTTATTTTACATGAGACAAAGCTGGGGAGGGGTAGAGCACTTTTTTTTTTTTTTGGTATCGGGAATTGAACCCAGGGGCACTTAACCACTGAGCTACATTGCCACCATGGTCTTGCTAAGTTTCCTAGGGCCTCGCTAAGTTTGCTGAGGCTGGCTTTGAACTTGAGATTCTCCTGCCTCAGCCTTTCAAGTTGCTAGTATTGCAGTCAAGTGCCACCATATCCAGCAAAAAGAACACTTTTTAATATGTATTTAACTATATACTTTATCCAAACAAATTACCATTTTATTGTGAAGATCATTTGTTTGTATTTGTTTTTTTGAGACAAGATCTCAATACATTGCCCTAATTGGCCCCCAAACTCCTGGGCTCAGAAGATCCTCCAGCCTCAGCTTCCTGAGAAGGTGGGGCTACACAGATTGTACCCTGCCTGGCTTGGGCATCATTTTTCAGCATTCTATATAATTCACCAGTGTATCCCTTCTCTTTTCAGATAGGACTTGATAATGAATGGACTTTGGCACATATCCAACTTTAGTAACTATTTTACATATGTACACTTATTCCATATATATTCCATAGTTATTTCATAGTTTTCCAGTTATTTGAGTAATAAATTCTGATAACTAAGTTCATTTGTTATTACCTATCAGTAAATTTTAACAGGGAAAATGCTACCGCCACAACTTCTTTCTATTAAATTCTATAAGCATGTTTTTTTTTAGTTGGAAGGAACTGCAGAAGTCTACTTTCAGAATTACACATTCAAATTTTTTAAATAAATATCCACATAAGTTCTCATTTATACCAAGAAGCTGATTTATATTTATATCTTAGGAGGGGAAAAAGTTATTTCATTTGGATATTCATAGAAAAATGAAGAACAACTGGGTGAAGAGGTGTAAAAAATGTTTACTCTAAAAACTTCAGGTGTTTTCCCTGAAGTTCTCTATTCCTCCCTGTATGATAAACCAAAACCAAGATCATGTAATATACAAATTTAAGCTAGGGTTAAATTCCAAAATAAAGCTTGATTTAATTCAAACCCATCTCCTAAGAGAAGTAATTTTCCTGACTTCTCTTTTCCTCACATCTAAGCAATTTTAGAGAAATTTCAAACTGTAAGGTTTTATCCATGTTACTTTTATGTACTTGTCTCTAGGGAATCACATTTCTGCCTGTCCTGTATCTCCTAGTGGAAGTACTTAACCTCAGGCTAGGCACATGTCCCATGACTAGAAGTACACAGCTTCAAATCTAGTGTTTGATTACCAAATGTTCATAATATTTGGGTATAACTGGCATTTCAAAAAATAATTCAGCAATGCCCATTAGAAATAACTTATCTAGACAAACTCAAAAATAACTGGTTAACTTTAAAACAACCACCTGTTTAATAACATATAAATATCTCGATAAAAGAATGAACCAATGTGACCTGGAAGAGTATAGAAATTCTTGGGTTAATTATAACAACATGGTGATAGGTTTTTCAAGGTACTTTCTAAACTCAGCAAGCCACTGGGCTCCAACTGCTCCATCCACAACTCGATGATCACAACTCAGTGTAACGGACATCATGCTAGCCACATCAAATCTAGAAAAAGTAAAAACATTATTAGATATTCTGAAAGCAATCAATGGATCTTAGCAACAACCCACATGCTGATTCCTACCTACCCTGTAAGTCCCACCCAGGTAACATTATTTTCTACCTACTTTTCCTCTATATTTTTAGTTCAAATTAACAACATGAAGAAATAGATGAGACAGACACTCGGGAACATGGATAGGCAAATTATACCAAATGGGCCATCCTGTCCTCTGCCTGTTTTTATATAGAGGGGTTTACTTTTTTTGGAATTCTTTTATGTATTATTCATTCCTGCTTTCATACTACAATGGTAGGGTATTTGCAGAGTACAAATGGATCAGAAGTCCTAAAATATTTACTATCTGACTTTTTAAGTATGCTGAGCTCTCACCTACAGTAAATTCAAAGAGGATCCCATCAATAGGATTCCACTTTAAATAGGATTACTACATTTAGTAAAATAAAAGTTGCTTCCCTGAGGAACTTCATCCTATATTTACACCTCACTCTACAGAAGCTCTAATACACCATGCCAGTAACTGTCTGTACAACCAATGTAATGAAAGTGAGCTTATAATTCTGTCTCCAATTTCGCACTTACCCTTTTTCATTATCTGCTGGAACCAGCTTATCTTCTGAAGCACCAATTGCCAAAATACACGCTTGAGGTGGGTTAATAATAGCAGAGAAATTCTTAATTCCAAACATTCCTAAATTGGAGATTGTAAAAGTACCACCCTGAAGGAAAAAAGATTAAAATCAGACCATATTAATTGCTTGCCAATATAAATTTAAAAAATGACAAATGTTCTGTGAAGGGTCTTAAGACAATTTTACTTTGTTTTAAGAAAGAACTGGGGGCTGCAGCAGTGGCTCAGTGGTTATGGCACTTGCCTGGCATAAGCTAGGCTGCAAGTTTGAACCCAGTACCACATACACAATGGAGTGTCAGAGCAACAAAAGCTACATGAAAAACTAACTAAAATTAATTCTCTCTCACTGTCCCTCTCTCTTCAAAAAGAAGAAAAAGAACTGAATGCATAGTACTGAAAATATACAACCATTTTAATATGAACAAGTTGGTTGTGCTGGCTTTTGCAAACTAGTTGGAAAATGTCTTATTTTCAGAATTTGACAACCGACTTGATATTTCTTTATTTTCAGAACATTGTATCAGTTAAGAATTTGTGGCAAAATCAAATGGTGGAAAATAAAAGAAAACCATCAGCCTGACCTTAAAATATAACATAAGCCTTGACGGTCAGTACATACTTTCTTACCTGGAACTCTTGTGGCTGTAGTTTACCCTCTCTTGCTTTGGCTGCTAAAGAAACAACATCATTAGCAATGGTTTCCAGTCCTTTTATGTGTGCATTAAACACAATAGGTGTGATGAGTCCTGCAGGAGTGCTGACGGCAACACTGACATCAACAACATGATTTCTGTTTAAAAAGAAAAAAGAAATCAAAATAATCAACACTGATTTTTATTTCTTGTACTGGGGGTTGAACCAAAAGGTGCTTAATCGCTGAGCCAAATCCCCAGCATTTTTAAAATTTTCTTATTTTGAGACAAGATCTTGTTAATTTACTTAGGGCCTCACTAAGTTGCTAAGACTGGCTTTGAACTTGTGATCCTGCTGCATCGGACTTCTGAGCTGCTAGGATTTCAGGCTGTGCTACCACTGTGCCTGGCCACATTTACATTTTTATTTATTTATTTATTTTTTGAGAGGGACAAAGAGAGGGCAAGAAGGAGAAAATCAATTTTATTTAGTTTTTCATATGGCTTTCATTGCTCTAACACTTGGTTGTGTACATGGTGCTAGGGTTTGAACCCTCGTCCTTGTGCATGCCAGGCAAGCACTGTAACCGTTGAGCCACCACTCCAGCCCCTACTTATTTATTTATTTATTTATTTAATAAAGAGAGAGGGATAGTGTGAGAGAGAAAGAAAATCAAATTTTATTTAGTTTTTCATGTGGCTTTTGTTGCTCTGACACTTCATTGTGTAAATGGTGCTAGGGTTCAAACCCGCGTACTTGTGCATGACAGGCAAGCTCCATAACTGCTGAGCCACCGTTCCAGCACCAACATTTTCATTTCTAAAAGCCTAAGGACTGGGCATATAGCTCAATGAAAGAGCACCTGATTAGCATGCAAGGCCTAGGTGTAATCCCCAGCACTGAAAAAGAAAAAAAAGAAAGAAAGAAAGAAAGAAAGAGTTTATGTGCCAAGTTAAGGTAGAATATAAATATGAGCCAGTTTGTGCTTCTGTTCAGAGATGTCTGTCCTAGTTTATATACATTTTGCTGTGTCCTCTCCTTGACTCACACTTTTTAAAAATGTATGTGAGGGAAAAGAGCTGGGCATGGTAGCACACACCTGTAATCCCAGAACTCAGGAGGCTGAGGCAGGAGATTTCAAGTTCAAAGCCAGCCTCAACAATTTAGTGAAGCCCCAAGCAACTAAGTGAGTTTCTGTCTCAAAAAATATAAAAGGGAGGAGACTGGAGCGGTGGCTCAGCAGTTACGGCACTTGCCTGGCATGAGCAAGGATGCGAGTTCAAACCCCAGCACCACATACACAACAAAGTATCTGAGGAATGAAATTCACATGAAAAACTAATAAAGATTGCTTCTCTTAAAATATATATATATATATATATATATATGTATATATAGAGATATATATACATATATATAGAGAGAGAGAGAAAAGGGGCTGAGGATGTGGCTCAATGGTTAGGTAGCCTTGAGTTCAAATCCCTAGTGCAAAAAAAAAAAAAAAAAGAATGAGAAATGTGTCAGTAGGTTGGAGTCACACCACTCTCTAAGTTCCTCCTCTTCCTCCTCCATTCTTGACCAAAACATAAGTGTAGTGGCAAAAAAAACAAAACCAAAAAAATACAACATTCCGTGAGAAATAATCTGGACATCCAAATTAAATGAAGGTACACAGGCAGGAGTTGAGTCCCTGCAGGTACAACTTGTGCAGATGAAAGGAAGAGTGGAAGAAAACAACTGCATTAGGGACGAAACAGAAGTGCTCAGGACACAGAGGTGGTGCTATCTCAGAAGAACATAAAATTAGAATGCCCAATCTCTTCTAGAGTAAATCACCAGGGGAACGTATGCATCCGGCGCTCATCTCTCATTTTTTGCACTGCTGGGTATCAAGCCAAGAAGTCATATTCCCAGCTGTCATTTTAGAATATGTTTTAATACCAAAAAGAAAAAACTCAATTTACAAATAATCTAAACGAAACAAAACTAATCATTTTGAAGTAGAGATGAGCAAAATGGCCAGGTATAGTGGCACCCATGTATAATCCCAGCAACTCAGGAAGCTGAGGCAGGAGGATCACAAGTTGAAAGTCAGCCTTAGCAATTTAGCAAGGCTTTAAGGAACTTAGCGAGACCCTGTCTCAAAATAAAAAAAATAGAGAAAAGGCTGGGGATGTGGCTTAGTGGTTAAGTGCTCCTGGGTTCAATTCCTAATACCAAGAAAGATTAAAAAAGAGATCAGCAAAATAATATTTTAAGATATATGCAGTTAAAATGTGATTTGAAAATAATCTTATTGGTCACCAGCCACAAGTACTATGTCATTTTTTAAAATTCTTTTCTCTACATTTATAAAAGGAAGGAATGCTAAATATCAGTAGAGGATTAAAAAAAAAGTGACTTTTCCCCTCATCCAAGTTCACAAACCTCTGAATTGAACCTACAATCTTTACGGGGTCTTTAAGGGCTCCTGCCAAAGTGTTCTTCAATTGAGAAAAGGTAAAAATTTCACATGGAGACATGGCTCCTGAGGACAAGTTCTAGAAGACTTCAAGTACCAAATCTCTGCCTGGAGGCAGGCTTCTGATACGTGCAAACACAGAGACCTTCAATAATAATAATACTGTGACCCTTATCAATTTCCATAAATGGACCCAGCAAAGGTATCACACAGAAAATACTGCTTTCTTGATTAAATTATCCTGTTAGTATAAGAACTGATTAAATGCTTTAAAACAGCTAATAGAAACACGAGTGATAGCACATGCCTATGATCCCATCCATCCAGTAGGCTGAGCCAGAGGATCAAAAGTTCAAGGCAAGTCAGGGTAAATTAGCAAGCAAGATCCTGTCTCAAAATAAAAAACATAAAGAGCTCAGGATGCTGATCATGGTTAAAGCACCCTTGGGTTCAATCCTCAGCACTGGCCCCCAACTCCACCCCCACACCCCCAAAAGAGAGCTAGTAGAAAGAAATGATGTCTAAGGTGACAGATACGCCATTTACCCTGATCTGATCATTATGCATTGTATACATATACTAAAATGTTACCCAACCCTATAAATATACACAACTGTGTGCCAATTAGAAATATTTAAAAATCATTGTCATTACAATGTTAACTTCTTCCTGAAATAGGGTGGTGTGTCCAATCTTGTGTAACACTGAATCCAGCAAAAAGTACATATTTAGTAAGTATTGCTGAAAGGTTATATGAACAAATAAAAGATGTTTGGTGGGAATTCTAAATAATTCTTAGAATTTGCACTGAAACCTGATCCTTTATACAGTATTTTCTTTAGGTAGTCTTAAAGCAGATGGCATTGATTTCACATCAACTTGAATGGCTATTTAAAACACACACACACTCACACACACACACACACACTCACACACATACAAAATAGCAAGGGTTGGTAAGGATGTGGAGAAACTGGAATCCTCATCCACTGTGAGGGAGAAGATAAAATGGTGCAGCCACTTTGAGAAACTGTGTGGAAACTTCTTAAACAGGTAAACGTACATTTGCCCCATCACTCAGTGACTTTATTCCTAAGCATGTACCCAAAAGAAATGAAAACCTATATCCACATAAAAATGAAAATGTTCATAGCATTATTCGTAACAGCAAAAAAGTGAAAACCAAATGTCTCTCAACTGATGAATGCATAAACAAAATGCAGTATACCAATACAAATGAATACTACTCAGCAATAGAAAAGAAAAAACTTACGATGCATGTCACAACATGGGGGAAATCTTGAAAGCACTGTTAAGTTTAAAAAAAAAAAAAACAGATGCAGAAGAATGTATATTTGGGGGCTGGAGCAGTGGCTCAGCAGTTATGGTGCTTCCCTGGCATCAGTATCTGTGTTCAAATCCCTACACCACATACACAATTAAGTGCTGGAGCAATGAAAACCAGATGAAAAACTAATAAAATTGATTCTCTTTTTCTCTCTCTCACTGTCCCTCTCTCACTTTAAAAAAGAATGTATATTTTATGATTCCCTTTCCATAAAAGTCTAGAAAAGATGAATCTATAGAAACAGCAGAACAGATTGCTGAGAGATTAAGGGAAGGAGCAGGAATTCACTACAAATGGGCATGGGTGATCTTTGTGGAAGTGATGGAAATTTCTGAAATTTTAAGTGGCAGACTGCATAACTGAAAATTTACAAAAATCAAGGAATGCTAAACAGCTGGATTTTATGGAATATAAATTAAAGTTGTTTTAAAAATTGCCTGTATGATGGGCAGAATGGGGACTGAAAGGAATATAAGACATTACACCTGCCTTCAGAATACTTAAAATTAAAAAATCAAGTGACTCCTCTGACAGGGGTCTCATATCCAGAATCTACAAAATCCTCAAAAATCTCAACTGCAAAAACACAAAACAATGCAATCAATAAATGGGCCAAAGAGCTAAATAGAAACTTCTCAGAGGACATTGATCAAGCCAATAAATACATGAGAAAGTGCTCTAAATCACTAGTAATCCGAGAAATGCAAATGAAAACTACATTAAGATTTCACCTCATACCAGTCAGATTGGCAAAAATGAAGTAAACAATAATAGATGCTGGAGGGGCTGTGGAGAGATAGGTACACTAGCACACTGTAGGTAGAATTGCAGACTGGTACAGCCCCTCTGGAAAGCAGTGTGGAGAATCCTCAAAAAACTAGGGATGAACCCACCATATGATCCTGCTATTCCTCTCCTGGGTATTTTTCCAGGGCATTTAGAATCAGCACATTACAGCAACACAGCAATATCTATGTTCATAGCAGCTCAATTTATAATAGCTAAATTATGGAAACAACCCAGATGCCCCTCACTGGATGAATGGATCCAAAAACTGGTACATATATACCATGGAGTTCTACTCTGCAATTAGAAACAATGATATCACAGCCTTTGAAGGTAAATGGATGGCTATGGAAGAAATAATGCTGAATGAAATCAGCATAACCCAGAGAACCAAGGGTCGAATGTCTTCACTCATCTGTGGAGGCTGGAGCTAGACCCTGGCCATTGAGAAAGGAGGTCAATTCTCATGTTTTAAATCCTGAAAAGGTGTAGTGACATACAACCTAAGGCATTCGTAGAGATGCACTGGGAAGGGGGAGGAGGGATAAGGGTGGGTAATTGGGGGGGGGGGCTCCTGGGG
>PVKS010010981.1:0-58234 GCA_004027875.1 Aplodontia rufa
CAAAAGAAGTGACCTGGATTTCTGGTAAAGGAAATTTGAACAGAGCTAGTTTGACTAAGAAGTGTGGCTGTGATCGCAACCACATTCCAGGCACAAAGAGCCCCTGAGCACCCCGTTGTCAGGCCCGCTGTACACAAGGCAACAGAGACAATGCAGAGAGGGCCTTGGGCCAGCTAAGAGTGGCCCCTGGGACTGAGGGCCCACCCTTACCAAAGCCACTGCCTGTCCTTCCCTTATTGTGTCTGACAGCTTTTATGAGGGAAGCTTGTGGAAAAGGAGTTCTCACAAGGACCTTAAACATCTGGCTGCGTCCACACAGGTGGTGTTTCCAGCAAGCCCTGAGAAGTTTCCAATCTGCCCTCCCCGCAGAGGCTCCTCAGCGACGTCAACAGGTCTCACGGTGGAACTGTCTTTTTTCCGCTGAGTGAACCTGGTTTTAACTCCGACAGTTCCTCTAGCTGGGCCAGCTAGCTCATTCCAACACAATCCTTGCAGAGCTGGTTGGAGGTCTACAGTGTGCCAGCCATTTCTCTCTGTGCCTCTGTGTCCACACAGCTCTGGCGTGCCTCCACTGAGTCACTCACCTGGTGCAAGCATGTGCCACCTGCCTTCCAAAGGCCTCCCTTCCCGTGAGGTCGCTTTCCCTCCCCAGCCTCAGCTGCACTGCACTGAGCGTCCATGCTCCTGTTTGTCCTCACGTCCTTATCCGGTGCTCAGCTCCTGCTCTCTGCCTTCCTCTCTCCTGTGGCTTCTGCCACCTCCCGGAGGACTTCAGTGACCTAGAACGATGCACCCCAGCCTTGTCCTCCTATAAGCTCTGGTGGCCCCAGGTTAAGGAGTCCGAGTATGCTCATCCTCCTTCTCCGTCCTGCCTGCATGTGACTGTGGCGGCAACTGGCTCCCATCCAGCAGCCACAGGGCAGGGAGAGGGACAAAGGAAACTGGCTCACGGATCTGTGAAGCCGGCAAACCTGACGTCTGCAGGGCAGGCTGAGTCTCAAGGCCGGAAACTGAGACAGTCCTCCTCTTGGGGGACCTCAGTCATCTCTCTCAGGCCTCAGCTGCCTGGAAGAGACCCACCCACTCCATAGAGGTCTTCTGCTCTAACTGCTCACCCACCTGTGCAGTGCTCCACAGCAACACCAAGATCAGCACATGGCCCAGGCATGGGGACAGGCGGAGTGCACTGTCCGCCAGCCCGCAGACTTCTCACAGTCACCCCCACTCAGAGCTGAGGTCCTGCTCTTTCTGCTGCCGGGACTCAGGTTCCCTGCTGCTCAGCTCCTCCACTGGAGGACACTCAGCTGCAGGTGACCCTGACTGCTCTCTTCCTCTGCCTATGCACAGGCAGCCTGACATTTCCACACAGTCTGGGTGGTCCCTCCAGACTGCAACCCAAGCCCCCAGAGCACCCTCCCAACCTCCACCCCACTCCCCGGGGTCTTGCCATCCCTCTGATATCCGTGGCAGTGCAACTTCATTCCACGCCCGCTGGTACCCAGGCAGCTGTTCTCCCCACCTGCCTGGGAACCCTCTACCTCAGATCCATCTGTGTTAGCTTGCTGCTCTGCAGCTCCACACTTCCCTGACTCCCACCTAGTTCTCTCCCCAGCTGCAGAGACCCCTTGTAGAACACCAATTGCCACGTGGCCATCTCCCACCAGCCAGGTGACAGCCCCTGTCCAGCCTCTCCCTGAAGAGCTGATGAGATACCTCTAGGGCACAGCAGGCTTGCTGTGGGTGCCAAGAACACAGCGTTAGTCCCGTCTATGCTGCGTCCACCCTGCCATCTGCCTGGCTTCCCATCACATGTGACTTTCCCGCCTCTTCTCTGGGGCTTCTAAGGCCTCAGGTCATTTTCTCAAGACATTAAGGACAGGAGCCCCTGCTCTTGTCCTGCTGAATCTCCCCAGGAAACCTTGTCCAGACCTACAGATTTGTTCAACTACAGGCTAAGGAACAGACACATCCCCAGTCTTCACAAGCACCAAAGTAGGCCTGATTTCCTCTAAGAGGGAAGCTTCTAGAAAAAATAAATAAAATTAAAACCAACTTGTCTTTTTCCATGGTCATCATGGAAAACAGGAAAGAATGCTCAGCAAGGAACACAGGTACTTAAGGCAGATCTCCGCCAGAGCCAGAAGTGAACAAGGGCCAAGGCGACAGGAGGTGTAGGGGCAGTGGAGAGGGACTGGACAGAGAGCTGCACCAGGCAAGGAAGAGTGTGCAGAGAGCCCTGGACTCCTCCCCCAACAGCAGCCCACGGGCTGCAGGGCACTGGCTACACCATGCAGGGCCAGGCCTCACAGTCCCAGCCACACTTCATCCCGGGTGTCCTGCCCTTGAAGTGCAGGGGCACCCTCCTCTCAGCAGGGTCTTCTGGCAAAGCTCCAGCCCCTCTGCATGTCTCTCTGCCTCTGGATATAGCCAGGAGGGCAGAATTGGGGGTCAGTAGAATGAACGGTGTTTCTCAGCCTTGCCTCACAGTCCTGTGGCCCAGGGCCTAACAAAGCTATTCATGGGGGTGACCTGTGCTCTGCCACGTCTGAAGGAAGAGCTGAGCTCCATCCTCAGTGGGGCCCATGAGCTTGGCCTGGGGAGAGGGGAAGTGGGCAGTTTGGAGCATCAGACTGAGCTTGTTTCATCAAACAGAAGCGGCCAGAGTGATATGTCACCACAAGGTGACATAGGTGGGCTGGAGAAGGCCCAGCAGAGCACAATGTCACAGCACAAGGCCACACTGTCTTGACCCCAATGAGAGAACTCCTATAAACCCAGTGGCAGGACCAATGTGGGTCTCCCTTCCTGTGAGAGCAAGTGGTGGGCTGGGAGTGTCCTTCACCCAGGCCACTGTCAAGCCTGGGAAGCCGAGGGGCCAGAGTCATGGTGTTTGGCCGCCTGACAGTGCCAGATGGCAGCAGTGTGACTCAGGGAACAAAGCCTCTTAGGCATTTTTTAAAATCACCCAACATTTCAAATTCAAGTTAACCAAACACATGGATCAAATTTTCTTTAAAATTTCCATGCTCTGAAAACTAGCAGAGAAATGTCTGGCAATATTACTGAGATGATTTTTTTCAAACATTTCACGTTTAATTATAAACGTTTGCAGAACCCAAGAAAACAGTGGCCCATGCTTCTCAAGTAAAGGGTGATCCAAGGTACCTGTGGACATCCCTGGAGCACAGTGTTTTGCAATCCCCAGGCCATCGAGCTTCAGCAACTTGAAATCATACCTTTGCCGACTCTTCCCTTTCCTCTCCAATTTTTTTTTGAAGTTAATTCCATGGGTAATCATTTAACAGTCAAAATATGTTTCTGATTTCCTTCTACCTGGTTGATCATTCCTTGTGAACAGAAAGATAATCAAGGCAACAGACTGACTGTAACTGCAACAGCAATGGCACCATTTCTAATTTCTAACGGCCACATGGAGTCTAACGCAGCACGGAAGAGTCTGTGAGCACCAGCAGCCAGCGTGTGTAGGGCAGGAGGCTATTTCTTTCTGGGAAACAGATTTGTATTAGCTCACAACAAACAGATCAGTCTCGTCCTTCACAGTCACCTTTCGAGTTGGTTAGCATCAACATTCTCATAGACTTAGCAATGTGTGTGCTCTGGTGCATGCGTCCTAAACTCTGCATGCATGCCCTACAGCATGCACTCAGAGCCTGAGGTCCATGCAAGTGTCTGCATGGTTGGCACATGCCAGCCATGCCCAGCAGGGACCCAGCACTCCTTGTCAAGGGCTGTGGGAACATCCCGTGAACGTTCCTTTTCTGTGGCACCCTGTTCCTGGTTCATGGACATGGTGTTTTACCTCTCTAAGGATGTTAACGTAAGGTTCTCTTCTCTTCTGCCATCATAATCTCTGCTCCTTCCAAGTTATTTTTTTCTACTTGTGCTTTGGGTTTTGCCTCCATGACTGAAGCTTCTCTTAGGTGATCATTCCATTTAGTTGCATGGTCATGGTTAAGAACAAGGAGCCAAACATTGATCGAGAAAGTGAGAGGTCCTTGTCATGCCTGAACTTGACTGTGAGGTTCTGAACAGGTTTTCTGTGGGGAGCACCTGCTGGCCTGGCCCTCCTGTGGAAGCTGGTGGGCACTATGTACACTGGCCACATGCATATCACACACATATCAAGGGAGTGCAGGAATCTGAGCTCACCACAGTCCATATGCAAATGAGCACTTAATTCACAGAAGGTTTCTGCCTGGATAGAGCTTGGTGTCCTCACACTTCACAGTTCCTGAAGAGAAGGGCTACACCTGAACAGAGATGGGGACTAAGGCAAGAGACCAAGCCATCCTGAGAACTTCTTTACTATTAGCTGTTCAAATCCCTTCTTCCTTAGCTCCACAGCTCTCTGGACCAGTGGTGTTTAGCACTGTTTGTGCCCCAGAGGTCTGAGGCTGTGGCCACAGTTCAGGGTGGTCCTGGCTTCTGCTGCTGCCCTGGTGATCTCAGTCACCATAACCCAACTGCAGCCCCTTCCAAAATTTTCCCTTCTATCCCATCCTGTATATTTCTTCCAAGAGGGGTTTGTTGAAGAAAAGGTCTCATGATAGTGCTGCTCATTTTCACAAGCACATGAGGTGAGACTCTGGTCTGTTAAACTACTGTAGTTCCAGTTTTCTTCCCAACTCAGCTTTATACATGACTCAGCATACCTAGAGATTGCCTTGGCACATGGTAGAGGTGAGGTCCTATCTGTCCTCATCCACATGAGACCACATAATAGAGGTGAGGTCCTGTCCTCATCTGAAGTGGACCACACCGTAGGGGTAAGGTCCTGGCCTCATCCAAAGGAGACCACAAGGTAGAGGTGAGGTCTTGGCTTCATGTAAATTAAACCTTCTCAGATGCCATGCCTGGATAGCTTGCTCTCTGATATACCACAGTGAGTTACAGGCAGAAAGAGACTTTGGGCAGAATGTCAGGAGACTGGAACTTTAGCCCTAGTCTGCTCCTGATTCCTTCTGTAACCTGGGGAACCAACTGGTCCTCTCAAAGCTTTGGGAAATGCGGAGGCTGCCACATGCATTCCCTGATGTCACTCTCATCCCTCCAGCCTCTGAGTTACAGAGACTACATCCTATTGTGAACAGCAAAGGTACCCCGTGTCTGAGAGCCACAGCAGGTGGGTGCCCTCATTTCCAAAGACTCCATGTTCCACCTCTTCTTCAAAACCAAAAATATTCTGGAATACAAAAAGAAGACCCAAATTGCTTTTTATTTTTTTTTTAATTTCTGAGAAAGAGTACATGAGACAAAAAGAGGCTAGAGGACCAACCCATTCCACCCCAAAATGTGGGATTTAAGAAGCTTGAGCCTGCTGGGTGTGTAATAGAAGCTACAAGTGCCAGAGACAAACCTCCCAACAGTTCTTCACGACAACCAAGTAGAGGGTTGCCCAGACACGGCAGCAGAGCCAGAAGGGTGTCTAGACCTTTCCAGTGCCAGCCACACCCCAATCTACAGAACCCAGCTGTGAAAGTAACAGCTGCTGTTCACCAAAAAGTGGGCAAGCCAGCTAAACAAGACTAGGGCCCACTCCTGCAGGCGTGGAGTGCATGGGCACTCCTTCCCAAGATAAAGCCACACACAGCCCAGAAGAGCACACCTGGCCTCCTTGCCTCTGATGTCACCTCTGCATGGTCACCACTCTGACCTTTGTGCCAGTCAGGACTGGTGCTGTGGCTGTCTTGGGCTTCCATCCACACAGTGCACTATGACTGACTTGCAGGATCCAGTGCCCTGATTGGCTCAAGTTTGGTACCAGCTGTTAAGAAGACATTGCTTGATGGCTTGCTTGGGTCAGGTGTCTGTGCCATCTCTGACCCAGAAAAGCTATGGCTTGATGGGAAGGCAGACTGGGCTGCAGTAGCGGGACTCTTCTCTCAGCTGATTTATCACAGGTGTTTTCACAACAGTGGAAAGCTGGCTCACACAGTCCCTGACCCAGAATCAGGTCCTAATTGCTGCACAACCCAGTAAGTTTCCCAACATCAACAATCAGATCATCATTCTGCTGCTTTTCAAGACCTCTACCATCACAGGAAACCAACCAAGTCTGACAACTATGAAACTTGTCCAGAATTTGCTGTGCCCCGGCTCGTGTTTTTCTATATGTGTTTTTATCTCAGTCTGTAGATGCTTCGCTCAGGATGCACAGTGTCATAGTGTGTCGCACACTGCTTCTCCATCCTGGAAAGGACCCTGTCTGGATTATCACACTATGTGCTTACAAGGTGTCCCTTCGTATAAGCTACCTTCCTCACACTGTACTTGACAGCATGCACCCAGCTTACCCAACAACCTGAGAAACCTCTGCATTCTCAGTCGTTCTTGTACATTTTTGCAGTGCTATTCCAAATTATTGCCCAAATCTTGAAGTCAGGTATGTGTTTTTCTCTTTAATAGTGACATTTCTAAGTCACATTTTCTTTTCATTTTGGTAGGGATGAGGGAAGAATGGGGAAAGCTCCATATTTTTCTTTCAATAAGACCCCTAATATTTAAAGTAAAATGATAATAGACTCCAGTTCAACTCTTGTCTTATGCCTAAACTCGTAAAAACCACAAAAATACCTATAAGAGCAGAAATGCAGTGTCAACTCAGCTCCTTACTGTAAAATCTCATGAACAAATCCTAAAGGGCACCTGAACAGCACCAGCATCAGCAACCTACTGACTCTGCAACCTTTCTACTTCTTGACAAGACACACCTGTGGCCAAGAAATAAGGAAATTCCCCATGATCTGCAGTGAGCAGGTAGGCAGGGCCCAGGGCATTCTGCATGCACTGCTTTTCTCAAAAGTTAAATGCCCTGTGCCTCAGTCATAGCCAAAGGTTCAGTGGAATGCTCCCATGAGATCATTCTGTTCTGAGCACCATTGTTGTGCAAGACTCTCAGGGAATAGTCTTTAGTACATTTCATCTCACACTGGCTGGTTGACTTTGGTGGTTAAGTCCACTAACTCGAGGTCATGTAGCTGGGCAGTGCATTAAAAGTCCCCCACTGGCCTTGAAGCAGACAACACCTCTAACATGTGGGTTATCATGTGATGGGAGATTGGGTCACTCTTTATATACCTGAGGCCACTCTGACTGAAGACTATAACTCTTAAAGTGGTCTACAGGAGTACTACAGGGAAAGAGAATAGGATGAAAGGCCTGGCCCCTTTGTCTTCACACTGTCAGTCTCCCACACTGTCTTGACCTGTGGGTCAGAGTCTACTAGGCTCTGCATGCAGATATGTTGACCATTTGAGAAATTATTTGTCTGGAACTGCAGCACAAGATTGACATGACCTGACCTTGCCTCACATTGCTCTTTCCCTCTGAGGCTAAATACACCTATCAGCCACCATGACCAGAAACACCAGCCCATGAAAGGAGGGAAAGAGCAGACCATGGTGCTGAGTTCCTGGAGACCGCCTCTTTCCAGAAAAGATATGAAGATCCCATTTATTCCCTTCCCTCATTATTCTTATCCTATAACTGCAGTTCCTTAACCCCTAGAGTTGAGAAGCTGTTTTGTGAGAAAAGAACCTGTTTATATATTCCTAAACTCAGATCACTAAGAGGGACTGGGGAGCAAATGAGATACTACATGTTCACAGGTAGAGACTCTGCTACTGAGTTACACCCACAGCTTATTCAAATGACAACACACCTCATGCTACACACAAACTAGCCCTGCTGCAGCCTCAACAATAATGTATAGACTAGAGGAGAGAAAGAAAACCAAACCAATGGTCAGGCCCCAAGTTAGGTCTCACTCTTGAACATCTACTCATATAGCAAAAACAGTGTGATGACTCAGAGGAACCCACATATTGCAGCAACTCTCAAAGAGTGAATTAAAGTCACATTTCTGCAATGGCAAACTTATGAAGCACTGGCAACTGAAATTAACACTTGGATTATTCTGAGTCTATGTATTAAAACTAAAAAAATACCAAAAACACAGGCCTCATTATAAAAGACCTAACTATATAACAAAGAACTCTAACGAAAGAGGAAGAGGAATCCATCTCAACAGATGTCCAAGACTTCTCAAAACATGATGAAAAGGCAAAGAAATGCCTCCCCCCAATTCACAATCCCCCAAAAAATGAATCCACAGATGTGAAAAGGGATGAAATTCCAGAGAAAGACTATCCAAACTAAATATTAAAATGTTTGATGGGCTGGAGCAGTGGCTCAGCATTTACACTGATTGCCTGGCATGTGTGAGTACATGAGTTCAAACCCCAGCATCACATACACAACCAAGTCTCAGAGCAACGAAAGCCACATGAAAAATGAAATAAAAATTGTTTTTCTTTTTTAAAAAATGTTTGATGAGCTAAAAAAAGATCTAAGGAATGAATTAAGAGGGCAAATACAGAAGAGGAAAGAACATTGAGACAAAGAGATAGAGACTCTGAAAAGAAATCAATAAGATCTCCTGGAAATGAAAGGCACAATGAATCAAATAAAAAAATTCACTTGGATTAAATCACATAAAAATTAGAACTCCAGTCCTAGAAGGTAGGGTTTACAAAACTTAAACACTCATTTGCAATAAAAGAAAAAAAGGACTATAATAAGAACATACAAGATCTCTGGGATATTAAGAGATCAAACTTAAGAGTTATTGGGATAGTAGACTGCATGGAGATGCAAGCTAAGGACATTAAGAACTTTTCATTGAAATAATAGCAGAAAATTGTGCAAACCTTAGGACTCAGATGGACACATAGAACCTGAAATAGATAAGATTTTAAAAAGAATCCAAGACACATAACAATCCAAATGCCTAAGAATAAGGATAGAATATTAAAAGGCTCAAGAGGAAAAATGTCAGATTACATCCAGAGGCAAATAAGACTCATTTCTGACTTCTCAGTTCAAACATTAAAATCCAGGAAGGATTGGAATTAGATAACTCAAGTTCTGAAAGGAAACAAATGTCAACAAATGTTCCTACATACAAGAAAGCTATGTTTCAGAATTTAATAGGACATAAAATCTTTCCATGATAAGAATACATTAAAAGATTCCATGATCACTAAGACAGCACTATAAAAAAATACTCAAAGAAATAATACACACAGAAGAATTAAAAAATAAACCCCAGATCTTTCAAATGACCAAAGTTCTATAAAAGAGCATATGAAGCAAATCAAAATATCAGGAAATAATAAACAACTTTCCATAAAGTCTGAAATATCCAAATAAAAGACCAACTGCCAGAAAGAATTTAAAAATAAGGCCCAACACTATTTTGTTTGCAAGAGATTCATATCATTAGCAAAGACATTACATTGGCAAAGTAAAAGGATGGGGGGGGGATCCCATGAAAATGGAGACGGAATACAAGCAGAAGTAGCTCTTCTGCTATCCAACAAAGCATATTTCAAGCAAAAATTAATCAGAAGACACAAAGTAAGTCTCTATATACTATTGAAAGGAAAAATCCCACAATAAGATATGATAGTAAATATTTATGTCCTATATATTGGTGTAGTTTATTACATAAAACAAACATTTATCTAGACAACAATACAATAATACTGGTGATTTCAACACAATCCTCTCACCAATAAAGTTAGTTAGGCCTGAAATCAATAAAGACTCTTCTAAACTAAATAATATTATAAATTAGATGGATCAAACAAACATCTATAGATATTTCATCCAACAGCTGAATTCACTCTCTTCTCAGGAGCTCATAGATTACTCTCCAAAATAGATCATATCCTAGCTGATAGAGCAATCTTAGAAAATACAAAAAAACCCAACATAATCCCATGCATTTTACCACACTGTATTGGAATGAAATTAAAAGTCATTAGCATAAGGTGTAATGTCATACAAACTAAGGCATTTGTATAGATGTATTGGGAAAGGGGGAGGGATAAGGGTAGGTAATTGGGAGGGCTCTGGGGGTAAATCCAATTTTCAGAATTTATACATATTATATTATTTCATTAGAAGCTTGTTTGATTGTTCAACAAATAAATTTCTGAATAAAAAAGTCATTAGCAAGAAAATTTTAGAAACCACGTAACCACATGGAGACTGAATGATACTCCTTTAAATGAGGAATAGGGGTTAGAGCGGTGGCTCAGTGGTTTCGGCGCTTGCCTGGCAAGCACAAGGACCCAGGTTCAAACTCCAGCACCACGTACACAGCTGAGTGTTGGAGCAACTAAGGCCATGTGAAAAACTAAATAAAGTTGTTTCTCTCTTTCTCTGTCTCTCTCACTGTCCCTCTCTCTTTATAAAAAAAAATGAGGAATAAATCATAGGAAAAAATAGAGAAGAAAATTGAAATTTCTAGGATCAAATAAGAATACTAATAAAAAAATAACAAAAATAACAAAATCTCTGGGATACTATGCAAGTGGTTCTAAGAGGAAAGTTTATAAAATTAAGTTCCTACATTAAAAAGACAGAAAGATAACAAGTTAGCAGTCTGATACTATATCTAAAGGCCCTAGAAAAAGCAGAACAAATTAATTCCAATACCAGTAGAAGACAGGAAATAAGTAAGATCAGAGTCAAAATTTATGAAATAAAGAGCAAAAAAATTCAAATGATTAATGCAACAAAAAGTTGGTTCTTTGAAAACACAAATCAATTGATAAACTGTTAGACAAACCAGACAAAAGTAAGAGTGAGGATGCAAATCAATAGAATTAGGAGTGAAAAAAGGAGATATCACCAGAGATATTTATGAAATCCAAAGAATTAGTAGGGACTATTTAAGAATTTAAATTGAAAAATATAGATGATATTGACAAATTTATAGACACATATGACCTACCCAAATTGAACCAAGGGGATACAGAAAACCTAAACAGACCAATATCAAGCAACAAGACTGTGGCAGTAATAAAAAGTCTTCCAACAAAGAAATGTGCAATATCAGATGGAGCCTCAGCTGTTATACCAAATATTCAAAGAAGAAATAACGTTAGTACTTCTCAAATGATTTCATGAAATAGAAAAGGAGGGAATACTCCCAAATTCATTTTATGAAGTCAATATCACCCTGATACCAAAATCAAATGAAGGAAAGAAAACTACAGAATGATATCCCTGATCAACATAGATGCAAATCCTTAATAAAATATTAGCAAACCACATTTAATAATATCTTAAGAAGATTGTACACCATGATCAAGTTGTATTCATCCAAGGGATGCAAAACTGGTGCAATACACATAAATCGATTAATGTAACTCATCACATAAACAGAATCAAGGACAGAAATCACAAGATCATTGAAACAGATCCACAAAAAGTCTTCAACAAAATCCAGCACCCATTTACTTTTAATATACTGAAGAAATTAGATACAGAAGGAAGTTATCTAGACATCATAAAGGCTTTAACAAACTCAAAGTCAAAATAATACTGAATAGAAAAGAAACTGAAAGTATTTGCTGTGAAATCAGGAGTAAGACAAGGATGTCTACTCTCACCACTCCTATTCAACATAGTCTTGGAATGCTAGCCAGAGCACAAGCAAGAGAAGGAAAATAAAGGGATACAAATAGGAAAAGTGGAAGTCAAAATATCTCTGTTTGTTGATGGCATGATCCTACATTTAGAAAACACAAAAACTTCACCATACAACTTATAGAACTGATAAACAAATTTCACAAAGTTGTACAATACAAGATCAACATATGAAAATCAAGACCTTTCCCATACTCCAATTATGGATTGACTTGAGAAAGAAATCAAGAAAACAATTCCATTCAAAACAGCCTCAGAAAGTATTTGGGAATGAAACTAGCTGAGATGAAAGACCTCTACAATAAAAACTATAGAACAGTGAAGAAGGGAATTAGAAAGGATCTTAGAAAATGGGAAGACTTGCCATGTTCATGGATAGGTAGAATTAATATTGTCAAAAGAGCACACTACAAAAAGTAATCCAAAGTTTCTAAGCAATTGCATCAAAATATCAGTGACATTCTTCATAGAACTAGAAAAAACAGCCCTAAAGTTTATATGGAAGAATAAAAGAGCTAGAATAGCTAAAGCTGTTCTGATCAATAAGAACAAGACTGGAGGCACCACACACCCATCCTCAAACTATACTAGAGAGCTGCAGCAACAAAACAGCATGGCACCTGCATAAAAACAGGCATGCACACCAACAGAGTAGACCAGAACGTAAAGAAACAAACCCACATAGGCTCAACCACATCTGATCCTTGACTGGATTTGTATATCGATAAACTAGGTCCCTATATCTCACTTTGCACAAAATCAACACAAATGGATCAAAGACTTACGAATTAAACCAGAAATACTAAAGCTGCTAGAAGAAAACACAGGGCAATATCTCAACACACTGACACAGGGAATGACTTCCTTAACGAGCCCCGCCAGCTTGAAAAATAAATCCAAGAATCAATAAGTGAGACAGCATCAAATTAAATATCTTCTGCATAGCAAAGGAAACAAGAGACCGAAGAGAGCTTGCAGAATGGGAGAGGAATGGGAGAAGACATTTGGCAGCTATTCTGACAGGGAGTTAATATCCAGACTACATAAAGAACTAAAAAGAGGCAAAAAGTCAACAGCAATAAATACATAAACAGCCCAGTCAATAGGGCAAAAGATCTGAATAGACACTTGTTAAAAGAAGGAATGCAAATGGTCAATAAATATATGACAAGAGTTCAACAGCCTTAGCAATCAGGGAAATGCAAATCAAAGCAATCTTGAGATTTCATCTCCCTCCAGTTGGAACAGCAAACATCGAGAATGCAATGACTGCTGGAGAGAATGTGTGGGAAAGGGCAGACTCACACACTGTTGTAGGGACTGCGAATTAGTACACTTTGGAATGCAGTGAGAGAGTACTCAAAAAACCAAGAATGGGGGGTTGGGGATTTAGCTCAGTGGCAGAGCGCTTGCCTAGTACACACAAGGCCCTGAGTTTGGTCCTCAGCCCTGGGGGAAAAAAAACTAAGAATGGTTCCACCGAAGGACCCAGCTATCTATTCCCCTTCCTAGTATTTATCCAAAGGAACTGAACCAGTATCCTGTAGTGATGCATGCCCACCCCTATTCATAGTGGCACAATCCACCATTGCCAAGCTATGGTGCCGGCACGCTTTCACAGCACCCCTGCTTCACTCAGACAGCCACTGCGTCCTTCACGATGATCCCAGCCCCAGGCACTGGTCCTGAGTTCCTCCTGCTTCCTGAGAAGACTGTTGGCCGGACACACACAACCGTTTGAGAGAGACTCTTCTTATTCCAGTCGTGTGATTTCTGCTGAGTTTGATCTGTGGCTTTTTGCAGACATCTCAGATTTCCTGGAGGTTCTTGGTTTGCATATAGAGGGTCTTGATAGTCATGTTAGTAATCCATGTGTTTGTCTTGCTTCAAAGGTTTTAAAACAAGAGGGAAGACTGGATGCTGCCCATCATGGCCAAGAACAAACCTCTCAGCTGTGTTGGTAAGAGTCCATTTGATGGTGCGTGGGGCACAGAGGCTGGAGTGCAGGGGGCCCCTGAGGTTGGCTAAGGTCTGTGTCTAAGATTCCATCCACCGGTCGCTAGACTACCAGCTTCACTCTCGGACACATCAGCGAGGCCTGAGATTCCCTCCCTAGTAACTCCTGCTGGGCAGCTTGCTTTGCCTCTGAGGCCACAGGGCTCCTCCATTCTCCCAGGTCTCCCTGGAATCCCAGCAGGAGGGTCTGTACCTGTCTTCCCTTGTCTGGCTTTCCACAGCTGGCTGGGTCTGCTGCCTCCAGCAGGTGCAGTTAGCAGGGCCAGTGCCAGCACATTCTGGCATATTCCAAGCCTTCCTTTGCCAGCCAGCTCCATCACCTCAGGATGGCCCTGTGCTGACACACTTTCCCATGGCATATCAATAACGTGAAACACTTCTCGGAAATAAGTTTCTGTTCTGAAGAAGAGCTAAACCATACTTCTGTCTGTTCCTTAAATACTTTAGCTCTAAAAATGCTTTCCGTTTTTACATTTTCATTTAGGCTTTTTATGATAGGTCACAGTTAATGCTATTTTTCCTATTTACTTATTCATAAACAAAATAATTTGGGGTACAATACATAGCAAGAAAAGTGAGTTTTGCTGGGACATGCCTGTAATCCCAGCAATTCAGGAAGCTAAGGCAAGAGGATCACAATTCGCAGGCCAACCTGGGCAATTTAGCGAGACCCTGTCTCAAAATAGAAGATGAAACGGCTGGTGGTGTTGCTCAGTGGAAAGTGTGCCTGGGCTGGGGAGGCGCTCGGTGTGAGAAGCCCATGGTTCAGTCCTCGGCACCACACGTACATGAGTGAGTTTCTCTGGTGTTGCCCATTGATGTGAAGGTGAGCCCCTCCCCAGTGGTGGGAGACAAGGTGAAGGGGACTCCAAGGGCTGGTGCTCTCCACTCCTCAGCTGACCCTGCACACTGAGGACATCACCAACCTGGGACCCAGATGTCTTCCACCCCCTACTCCTGTACGCTGGGTCATCAGCGGTTTTCCCGAAATCTGTGTGGACTCATTTCTAACACTTGAACTTAAAAGGACACAGAGAGGAAAGTTCGCAGCACTTCAGAAATTGAGCCCTTTAAAAGGAGTGCAGGATTCATGCTATTACCACTGCTGCAACAACTCAGCTCAGGCTGGGGGTTAACGCAAGTAGCAACTCTGCACTTGAACAGGCCTCGCTGGAAGGGCTGACCTGAAAGGGACGGAGGGGCTGCAGGTGAGGGCAGCCGCCCCTGTGCTCTGTGCGGATGGAGCCTCTGCTCCCCGTGGGTTGCTGCCTTTCCCCACAGCACTGCTGACAACAGGGACGCGTGCTTCTGTCAGGAAAGTCTGGGGGAGGGAAGCCCAGAGGCCCCCAGGGAGGCCCCAGCAGGGAAATCGCAGTCACGGAGTCCTACCTGTGAGAGGATCACTTCCTCCCTTTGTCCATATCCTCCCCACGGAAGTCACAAAGCCACACCCTGTGGGGGATATTGCAGGACGCAGGGCCCAGCTGGTGGGCCCACCCTTGAGTACAGATCATGCAGGGCGGGCTGTCCCTCTTCCTGGGTGGATGCAGGTTCCCCAGCTGAGCGCAGCAAGCAGAGATCTGGAGCAGCTTCCGGGAAGAAGGGTAAACCAAGGCTGGCTTTCCTCAGCCTCCACCATCACCACCTCCACCTGCCCCGGAAGGCTGGCTGGTGGCCTCTTGGTCTGTTACTCTGCCTGGGGATTTCTGCCTGCTCTGGGCAGCTGGCACACGGAGGTGCGTTGCCTCACTAGCCAGATGTTAAAGTCCCCCTTTTCCCTCGAGTCCATTTTTAAACTAAATGTGCTTTATAAGGCATGATTAGAACTGAAAGATCTAATATAGATCATCTAGTGTAGATTATGCGTGTTTGTTCTAAAGGGTGCCAAGCAATGCCAACCTCCAGGCAAACTTTGTTTCATTTATTCATCTGGGATCACAAATGTAGAAAAATCCCAAATACGACGGTCATATTTGATTTGGATATAAGGGCAAATACAGCGACCTCAGTACCCTCAAATATTTTGCTAAATTAAAAAAAAATAAATCTAGTGAGTTTAAAACTCTTTTGTTTACCATAATGAACAATGTAGCTGATGTGAATATAAAATTATAAAATAGCATAGGACAGAAGGGTGATGTGAACATAATACAATTACGAGAGCATAGAATAGAGAGACAAGACAGTCTCAAACAGTGGCGAGGACAAGTGATCGGACTTGTGAAGCAAGTAATCCCCCTCAAGCCTGACCCGGAGCCCCTAGTGTGACGGTTGAGGGCAGACAGAGTGGCCCCTGTGGTTTTGGCCCAATAGGCAGGAAACAACACACAACAGGGTCCCCACTGACGTTCCACCCAGCAAGTGGAGGGACGGAGAAGCCAGGAGAACTTGCCAGGGCGGCCCAGTGGCACCTGGTGGAGCGCCAGTATGCAGCCAGGGACTCGAGCTCCGGAACACATGCCCCAAGCTGGCCCGGTACGCTGCCTCCATCAGGAGTCTGCACCTCCATCCATGAGCAGCTACTTAACAGATTCAGGAAGGTTTTCATAAATGGATGGACCCGATTTATTCTGAACCAAAGTGGGGTTAGGCCCTTTCTTTGAAAAGTTCTTATCCAAATGAGTGGCATCTGCAGAAAATGCTTTATAATATTTTTCTTAGCCAACACAAAATCACATTAGCATCATTTTAAGGGGAAAGACTTGGAAAAACGTCTTACTCAACTAGTTTTACGTGCCCAGAGATCTCACTCTTGGCGCAGTGTGAGGTCGCCCGTCACTCCTGAGACTGCTGGTGCTAAAAGTGAGACCCAGTGCTCACTGAACTAGGGCCCAGAAAAATCTGGGCTCCTAAGCTTTTTCCATGCGGTTAGCTGAAGCCCTCCCTGCCCAACACCAAGAAGGCCAGCACATCTCCCCTGGTGGTTTTAAAGATTTTACAAAGTGGAAAATATTTTGCTTCCTTGGACTGCAGAACAGAAAATGAAAGATTCTGCTCTTCTGTGTGGGGCTGCACATTCACTTTTATCATTATGGAAATACCTGACATCAGTGCGAATTTACAGGGCTTCAGGTCTGTGACTGAACCAAGCAAAGATAGAAATGTCTGTTTCTTCATTAAGATTTTAAGGAAAGGATGTCCCACCCCAGAATGTTACGTTTTGAGTGGAAGGAGAAAATGGTTCTCCCTGTGGAGAAGAAGGAGGACCAGAAATCCCTGAGGAAGGAGGCCCTGCCAGGCTGCCGTCCCTTCCCCTCAGGCAGCCTGGGCAGTTGGCTTCCTCCTCCCACTGCAGCTCTGGCAGTGGGGTCAGTGATTGTCCCCCCAGTGGTTCAAGAGCACAGGGAGGACTGCGAGAAAGTGGCTTGTTAAAGCCAGGGCTCACAAAGTGCTTTTCCTCATTTTTAATCTCTTTCCAACCAAAATAAAGTTTGTGGAGCCACTGGAAGTGTCCTTAAAGTCTTTGAGTCTTTCAGTTTTGTTTTCTTCCATTATCCTTTTGGCCATGCCTTTGTTTTCCCAGGGCCAGGCCCCAAGTCTACGTGATGTGAAAGCTTCAGGGACTCCAGGCCCTGCAGGCAGTGCACACAGCCAGGGCTTTGGGGACTCCATACCCTGCGGGCAGTGCACAGAGCAAGGACTTCGGAGACTCCAAACCCTACAGGCAGCACACACAGTAAGGGCTTTGGGGACTCCATACCCTGCAGGCAGTACACACAGCCAGGGTCTGGGGACTCCAGGCCCTGCAGGCAGTGCACACAGCCAGGGCTTTGGGGACTCCATACCCTTCGGGCAGCACACAGTCAGGGTTCAGGGACTCCATACCCTGCGGGCAGCACACAGCCAGGGTTCAGAGACTCCAGGCCCTGCAGAGAGCACACAGCCAGGGTTCAGGGACTCCAGGCCCTGCAGGCAGTGCACACAGCCAGGGCTTTGGGGACTCCAGGCCCTGAAGGCAGTGCACACAGCCAGGCCCTCCTGCCCAGGAGGCTTCCCTTCCTGTTCCCAGGCCTCGAGGCCTGCTCTGGCTTTTGGAAGGAAACCCAGCAGCTGACAGTGAGAAGGGAAATCTGCAAAAGACTGCAAGAAGCAAGCTCATTTCCAGGACTTGTTTTCTAAGCAGATTTTCAACTAGGTTAAACAGTGAGTAGTAAAGAGCAACTTATACTTCCATCAAACCGATTTTATGACATTTTGTACAATTTGTATTATTGTTGGATGTCCCAGATGCCTTTTGGTAAGAGCATGTAAATCTGGTCCACATGTGAGTGTGAGGGTCATGGTAGGGAGAGCATTCCAGGCACGTGGTGGCTGCGGCACAGGGGGTCTCAGACGATGCCTGGTGTGAGGAGAGCAGGGTTGGGGACCCTGACACAGCCTGGCACCCTCACGGGGGGTCTGGATTTTAAATAGGGAAGCGAAGTCCAGGTCCAGACTTAACAGTGGAGCTGTAGCCTGAATTTTGCTTGTTTTTCTGTAGTTGAGGTGACTTGTGGGAAACAAAGCCTCCAGTGGCACAGGCTGCTTCCAAAACTTTGGGTCCTGAACTCAGATCCTGGGCTGCTCCCAGCAAGTAAGCTTTGGTTCAGGGGGGCCACAGGTGCATGGGGGCCACAGGTGCATGGGGGCCACAGGTGCAGGGAGGACACAGGTGCAGGGGGGCCCCAGGTGCATGGGGGGCCCCAGGTGCAGGGGGGCTGCAGGTGCATGGGGGGCCGCAGGTGCATGGGGGCTGCAGGTGCAGGGGGCTGCAGGTTCAGGGGGGCCACATGTGCATGGTGACCGCCCAAACCACATCCAGGGGCAGGTTGCTGAGCAGCAACTGAGGCCCAAGTCCAAGGAGTTCTTACAACATGACACTAGAATCTGAGTCTATGTCTTACTGTATTTTATCACCATAAATTGCATTTTGGATATTCAAAAACAGAATTTATACAGAAAACTCTAAATGAAAATCTATGCTCTTAAATACATCTAAGTCAAATCAAACTTAATTAAGCTAATACAGCAAAAAAGTTTAGAAACCCACAGAAGGAGAAATTCATACCTAGGAAAGATGGGACAGGGCTAGAAAGTGCAATGTGCACTACTTGGGGTCCAAGAACAGATGGCTCAGCCCCTGCCAGGCTGCTGGAGGATATGTTGTGCAGTGCATATAGCTGATCCTTCCTTCTGGTCTCCACAGCCCAGAGGTGGCCCCAGGAAGTCAGGGCAGCCACCCCTGGCTCTGTCCACACCACTTGCACGTTCCTCCCTGGGGACGCCAGGCAGGAGCAACTCCCACATGTCCATGGACACCAGTCCTGTAGCCGCCCACTGCTCCAGAGAGCCGCCCAATGCTCCTAAGGAGCCCTGGGAACCAAGGCAGGGCTGCCACTGCCTCTGTGGACACCAGGGCCTCAGCAACCTGGGCAGCATGAGGCTCCTGTGCACTGTAGGGAGGCCAGGGCTCAGGGCTCAGGGCCTGCATGCATCGGGAAGCAGCACTACCCGTTCGCACTGTGTCCTGCAGGTCTAGAGGGCAGGGCTGGGGTGTCAATCTCCTGCTTCTGCTTCTGACCTCTGCTCAGTGTTGGTGATTGCATAGCTGCCTGTGGGTTCTTCCTGGGGTTTGTTCTGCACCAGAGTCTACCAGGTGAGCGTTGCTATTCCCAGATAACAAATGAAGAAAGCCTTGGTGGGCTGAGATCCTTAGAGGCTGCACATGAGGCACAGGGCAGAGGTGAAAGCTGGCTCACTTCAGCAGACCCCAGTCAGGCCTTTTGCACAACATTCACGCTCAGAGCAGTAAGTTGAAGCAAGCCCAGGACAAGCTGGCTCTCTCCTCTTCACTAGCATCACCAAGAGGTTATCCTAACCTAACCACCATTCTCCCAACTACTCCCCTTCCTCTCCTCTTTCAGACTAGATGAGACGGCTTCAAGTGCCTGACTGGGGGAGCAGAGGCAGCAACCACGGGAAGAGGGTGGAGTGGGCAGAGCCTGCCATGGGCACTTGAGGGCAATTGCTTTCAGTTGCTGGAGTCTCTGAGAGATGCTCAGCAGGACCATCCAAGGGAGCATTTCTGGAAGCCCCACCTTCCCTCACAGCCCGCAGCTGCCACCCTCACCTCCCAACCCAACTGCAGGTCTGGAGCTTCCCTTCTGGAACACCAGATGCCTCCAGAAGCAGCAGGCAGCATCTGAGCACATGCAGAAGGCCACACATAGCCAGGACAGCCACTGGAAACAGGAAATGGGCCCAACCAGCCTCCTGCCTTTGGGTCCTGGTCTCACAGGTTCCAGTATTTAAATACCTGAGGGACTCGCTTACCTATGGGATCCATATTATAGCAGGGCCACCTGTGCTGCAGTGGGAGGAGGTGAAAAGTCTCAGGGAGGGGAAGCACTGGGTGCTCACCCAGGCAGAGAGGGAGTACACTGAGGGGGGGAGCACACCTGCCTGTGCCTGCCTGCGCCCCTGCATGGGGCCCCCCTGTCCCTGAGCCCTGGCATGGGGGATCCTGCCCCTGCAAACAGGGGCCCCCTGTCCCTGGGCCCTGGCATGGAGGCCCCCTGCCCCTGCAGACTCGGGGCCCCCTGTCCCTGAGCTCTGGCACGGGGCCCTCTTGCCCCTGCACCTGCTCTCTCCCCCCACACCTGGGGGAGGCGAGGTCATCCAGCCCAGCCCACACCTGCTGGGTGGCCTGCAGAGCCCTACCCGGGTCCTAGAGGCACAGAGGCTGTCCTGCCCCTGCTCTACACCCTCGGCTCCACGTGTTCACTGCTCTGTATCCTCACCTGTGCTCATACCTTCACGGGGATGGTCTGACACGTGTGTTCTACATGTGTGGCCTCAGGCCACATGCTCTCAGGCTGTTCCTGCACATGTGTGTTCTCCCATGTGTATGACTTCGCATGTGTCCCCAAGCGTGCTGTCACCCAGGCATGCCCTCGTGCCCGCCCATGATGGCAGAAACCCCGACCAAAACTTGGACAACAGTGGCTTGGAGCTGGGGCTGGGCTTAGCTTTGGAATGGTCTGCAAGCTGAGTTCAAAGCCACCCCATTCCTGGACGTCATGTCACCTCTGATGGTAGCATGCACACTGCATCAGGGTGGTCAGGCCTCCTGCAAAGCCTCACTGGTGATGAGCTGAGGTGGCTCAGGAGAACAGTCATCTCTCACCATGGTGACTGGAACAGCACCAAGTGGTGAGGCCAGGAGCAGCTGCACCCTCAATGCCCCATGCCTCTTGAGTGACACCACAGAGCTGCCTTGGTTTCCCTTTTAATAGTGCAAGATGCACCTCCCCCTGGGAAGCCAAGGAAGAGGGCAGCAGACACACAATGAGTCATGAGGTTCCAGGGCAGCTCTGAGGAAGGGACCCACGCATGGGACAGGAAGTTCTAGGCAGTGGCCAACTCTGCTCCCTGTAGACTACAGGTGGTCAAGCACCTCACAAGCCTGCTCACTTCCAAGAGGACACTGGACAGTATGGTGTTATCTAGTTCCCTCTTCATATGATAAGAACACTTTGACTTTAAGAGCTGACGTGTCCTTCCGCAGGCTGTGCCGTGGAATGCGGGACCATCACTCCACAGCAGTGCTCAGGCTCCCATGCCATGGAGTGACAGGGTGCAGCGTGTCTTGGCTGACAGCTGCAGTGTCAGGGCCAGAAGGGAACACATGGGACCCCGTAAAGGTTTACTGGGAGAAAGTCATGCACACTTTTGGAAACCAGCAGGTAATTTAAAACTGAACACATCAGATAGTTCAACTGTTGCCATGACCTCAGCCCCCATGCTGAGGATGCCTGCAGAAGTTGAGGGTATGAAGCTTCGAAGCTTGGACACAGCAAGCCCCGGGCATTGTCTGAGCAGCATGCAGAAAGGCTTTATGCAGCAGCTTCAGCTTCTCCAGGGTGCACAGGCATTTGAATTTTACTAGAGCCAACTATCAGTGACCAAGAAACCACCCATCTGTGCCAACAAGGTCACCCTAGGGAGAAAGCAGCTGCTGCCCAGAACTGCTGCCGGCCATGGAGTCCTGCTTCATAGGCCCCACAAGGACTGCGGCTCCGACAGCAGAGTTTTCTATGAAGACTCAGATCGGGATTTGGGAGAGACCCCACAGACTGCAGCCTGCCAAGGCATTGCTGAGCACTATGTCACCCAGGAGCCAGGCTGGCTGGCTTGGCGCCATCCCTGTCCCTGAGTGGGGACCTGGGTGCCATGAGGGTGAGGTCAATGCACCAGTGGGTTCTATTCAGGTTGTGGGACTGGGAGGTGTGCCTCTGTACCGAGGGAAGTGAGGGATCTCCCATTCTTCATCTGTCCTGGGATTCCAACCAGATACGCATCCTTCCAGGATGTCCAACACTTTGTTTCCACAGAGTTGCTTGTCTGGAAGCTCCTGGAGACAAGGACAGTCCACCAGCCATGCCCCATGGGGTGGGAACCCAGCCTGAGCTCCCTCCCTTCCTCATGGTTGTTCAACAACAATGGAGGTTCAGCGCGAAAGACAGCAACCTAAGAAACGGACAAGAGGCAGGAGTGGAAGGAGGCTTCCTTTGCACCTCCCCAGTCAGAGGCCATTTCAAGGCACTGTGCCAGGCTCTCACTCCTCACAGGGACAAGATGTTCCATGCTGCCCAATGGAAAGCAGCCCAACATTAACCGGGACTTGTACTGTCCTCCCAGTTTAGCCCCCAACAGGGGCCTCAGTCCTGGGACATGTGAGCCCCACCTTCCAAGCTCCACCCTGTGTAAACCTGGGCTATTGCCACCAGGAGTCCCAGGAGGCAGACTCTCCAGCTTGTGTATAGAGTCCTCCCCACTGAGCAAGCCCTGGGACTACAGAAATTTGGGGGACTTTGGAACATTTTAATGCTCCAGTAATGTCAGGTATTCCTGCAAAATACAGGCTTCAGTGGTCCAGCAGTGCTTAGAATGTCCAGAGTGAGTACAGAGCTGCACCCAATTGCCAGACCTCCCCAAGGACCAGAGAAGCAGTGTGCCTGAGAGAATGGATGGCTTTTTTCTTAAATGAACACTGCTAGGAACTGAGTGAAAACCAGGCTCCAGACCTGCCCAGACCTGCAGGTCTTCACAACCCAAGGGAAGAGTGAGGTCCAATCTCCAGGACCCTGATGTCTTGTCATTCATGCCAGTGGGATGGGTGGGAGACAGCAGGGGGCACCCCTGGTGAGGAGTGGCAGGTGGATGTGCAGAGAACACCTGGAGCTATTGATGGCTCCACACTCTGGACAGGGCTGGGGATGGGGAAGGGGACAGGATGACCCTAGGACAAGCACTGAGGTTCATGAGTATTAAGCAGGACCCTCCCTTTGTTCTCATATCCCTGCAGTGTGGCTGAGTCTGTTAGTCAGCTTTTCATTACTGTGACCAGAACACCCACCAAGAACCACTCAGAGGGGGAAAGTCTATTTGGCTCACTGTTTCAGTAGTCTCTGACTCCATTGCTCTGGGCCTAGGATGAGTTAGAATGTCATGGAGGAAGGGTGTAAGGGAGAATAGCTCTCAGCTTGGGGCAGCAAGGAATCAGAGAGAGATGGAACAGGGGCCAGGGTAAAGACACCCTCTCCCAGGGCCTGTCCCCAGGGCCCTGCTTCCTCCAATTGGGCCCCCTCCCAGTAGTCCTTTTACCTGTCAGTGTATTAATCCATATGATGGATCAGATCCCCACTTTGATGCTCCTTTCATCAAAGTCCTCATGGTCCAATCATTGCCTGAATGTCCCACCTGTGAGCCTTGCTATGTTGGGGACCAAGCTTTCAATGCAAGACATGGGTCACACATATGCAAACCAGCAGGCTGATGGGGCATGGTGCTGGGTGCTGGGTGCTGGGTATGAGGTGCCAGCTTCGCTCCTGGAAGCAGAAGAGCATGGCAACCCATACTGAAAATAATGGAAAACAATGCGAAGGGCCTTGAAGCCTGGGAGGAGCTGGGTTTGGAGACCCTGTTGCTGGGCCAGAGTCTGAAAACTGCACCACTCCCAGCACTGGGAGGCCAGCACCCATGGATGGTGGCTGGGGGGTGGATGATGTGGGATCCTGAGCAGGAGGAAACTTCAGTGCCACGAGGTGGACATGCAGGCACTGCTCAGAGGCCATCACAGCAGGGTGACAGGGGTGTGAGGTCCCAAGGCCCCATGAGGGCTGTGCAGTAGTACACTGTGTCTGGTGCTATGGACTGTGTGACTGAAAATGTGAATCCCATGCCAAGGGTGCCTCACCGCGATTTGACATAGAGTAGAAGTGGACATGAGGGATGTGCTCAGGCTCAAAGTATATCATGACATTCAGTGCTCGCCTGCCCTGAAATTGCTCCCTCCTCCACATAGGATACCTGGTGCTTGGAGTAAACAAGTGGGTGTTCAGATAACCATGTGGGCAAGCTCCTGAGGAGCCCAGGGCCACCCCAACCTTCTCAGGAGGTGGAGCCACAGCCTGCTAACTCTCAGGAGAGAAATTAGGACCGTGGGGGCCAGCAGGGATGCAAGTGAGACTACCCAAACCCGGGCATCACAGGATGCCCCTCAAAGCCCCTTGTGGCAGGGTCACACTGCTGGGGTCATTTGGAATCTGGGGTGGTCTGAAAGCACCCTGATTCTTCTAGGAGCTACAAGGATGTGGTTCTGGGACCTTGGAGTCCAACGCATGCAGAGTGGGTTCCCAGGACAGCTCATGCTCCAAGAAACTTGTCCAGGCTTCAATCATCAACCACAGGAGGAAATGCCAGAGGTGATGCTGCACTGTGACTAGGCTGGGTGGAGACCAGAGTTCCCCAGGCACAGCCAGGGCACACTAAGCAGCAGGCCAGAGCTGGTGAGGGCTGGCTGCTGCTGCTTATCACCATGTACAAGAGTGCTCATTCATCCATTCCGTAGTACATGGTACAGCCAGAGACGTAGACATATATGAATAGATATGCACAGATATATACATAGATAGATATACATGTATATGCATAGACATGCATAGATATATAGACATAGACATATACACATAGACATGCATAGATATACACATATAGACACAGATGTATACACATAGACATGCATAGATATATACACATAGACATAGACATATACACATAGACATGCATAGATATACACATATAGACACAGATGTATACACATAGACATGCATAGATATATACACATAGACATAGACATATACACATAGACATGCATGTATACACATACAGACATAGGTACATACACATAGATATAGACACATACACATAGACATGCATAGATATACACATATATACATAGATGTATACACAGAGACATGCATAGATACACACACATAGACATAGACACATAGACATGCAGATATACACACATAGACATAGACACAGACATGCATAGATATACACATATAGACATAGACACATAGACATGCATAGATGTACACATATACACATAGACATATACACATAGACATGCGTAGATACACACACATAGACATAGACATAGACATGCATAGATATACACACATAGACATATACACATAGACATATACACATAGACATGAATAGATGTACACATATAGACATAGACACATAGACATGCATAGATGTACATATGTAGACATAGACTCATAGACATGCATAGATGTACACATATACACATAGAAGCATAGACATATGGACATAGATATATATGCATAGACATACATAGAAATGCACATGTAGACATAGACACATAGACATGCATAGATATACACATAGGTACAGATGTAGACATTGACATATAGACATAGATCCTACCCACTCAAAGTCCAGTCATGACACCAGTTCTAGACAACCCTTTATTGAAGAATATTCTGCTTTAACTCCATTTCCTATGAGGGACACTGAGGAGTGGGGAGTCTCCCCAAGCTGAGCATGGCACCCAGGCAGAGGGGAAATCTGACAGTGGAAAGCCTCTGCCACTCTGGCCAGGTGGAAGTGCATGACACCTTACTGTCCTCTCACATCTGCACCAAACAGCACAGTCACTCGGCCAGAAAGAGCTGCAGCCTCCCATCCATGGTGGCTGTGACAAGCTGTGGAGAACAAAGCCCCTTCATTAGTGATGGACCCCTAAGAAGAGTGCGCACACAGTGCGTGATTTATACATGTGCAATGTTCTGGATCATAGAACACAACACGCTGAAACAGTAAAGCCACAGGCATAGTAGGTGGGACTTCACTGCTACTTCAGGACGGCTAGTGACCCCTCAGAGCTGAACCATCAACCAGTTACAGGAGGTGAAGGACACGTCACCCAAGGGGACTCTAGGGAGATGGCAGGCAGGAAGCTCCAGGACTCGGCCTCCCACCTGGAACACTCTGAAGGGTCATCTGGCTTCAGGACTCGGGACTCTGGAGTCCACCAGGGCTTGCAACTTCCAGGCCTGAACTGCAGACTGTGATTGATCTTTGTCAACTTCTGACCATGGCACAGTAGCAGCTAGCCACCTCACCCCAGCCCATTTCACATGCTCCAGGAGCCATCTGCACATGGCACCTCTCCCCATGTCTGCACCTCTCCCTGTGTCTATACCTTTCTCCATGCAGGAATGCAGTATAGATCCTGAATTCCATGTCTACACCTCTCCCCATGCAGGAATGCAGCACAGCTCCTGACTTCCATGTCTGCACAAGTTGCCCTCCTTATCATTCTTCCAGTCTAGCCTACTGCTTGTACATTAATGCACTAGAAAAGGTTTTCATGTCTGAATCAATTCTGCTTTGATAACTTAAATAGTTGTTTGATGTATCAACCTCAGTTAGGTACAAGCTAAGGCATTGTCCATCTACTGGCTTAGATGAACACAGACACAAAACACGCAAGGGAAAAAAGTGTGAATTGACGAGTTTTGATTTTTAAAGGCCTGTTCTTTTGAATAAATAAATATGTGGAATGAAACAGTCAAGAAAAAATGACTTTGCCACTTCCATCCCCCATATATTTCTTAATTAATTATTAATTTATTAACTTATTTCAGAAAGGGCCCTGGATTGGGAGTAAGAGAAGGAAGACATGGGTCTTTGCCTGATGTGTCCCTGCATTTGGGCACATCTTTGCTCATGGCCTCCTGAGCCATGCCTGGGAAGGTTGGAAGGCAGATGGACACTCCATATCTCAGTGGGATCTCAACAGGGGGCTGCTGCCCATCCTGTAGAGGCCAAAGGCCCTAAGCACACACAGGGACGCATGGTATGGGTGCACAAAACTCACTCTGTCCTCCCGGCCCAGAGACTCTAAGAGGCAGGAACCTGGCCCAGCACAGGGCTCCTGTGGAGTGGTTACCAAGGACTGGAGGTAGACCTCCACAGACAGACACACAAGAAACACCTATTGGTTTCCAGATAGAGTAACAACTTATGCTACCCTGGCAATAACAAACCTGTTTTTCCAGAGCAGAGCTTGGACAGAATGCACACAATGCTCAGGAGGGAGAACCAAATTCTTATTTTAAAGGCTGAAAAATCAGATTCCGTGTTGAAACAAAATTGCTCTTATTTGAAAATCCAAAAATAATTTTACACTCATAAGCATGTGTCATGTTTATTTTAAAATCTGTCTTCAGCTGGATTGTATAGGTAGAATAATCTTAAAGCACACGCATTCCGATTTTTTAAAATGAGGGTGTATCTGTTCTAAATAACTCAGTCTGCAAAATACTGGTCCAAATTTCATACTAATGACATCTTGGAGCAGAAATGACTGGCATAGGGTGGCTCTTGGACAGCAGAAAGGCCTGTCAGATCACCATGGCACCTCTATTCCCAAACTCCTGAACCATTAAAATCAGGGATCAATAAAGAAAAGGCAATGAAGTCCAGTGGGCAGACAGGTCAGTTCTTATCAACTTGGACTCAGAATGCGTCTGACTGGAACTTAGTCCTCCACATCCAGTCCTTGCCAGTGTACGCAGCACACAGAAGCATGCCTGCCCCAGGTGTGTGTCTACCTTAGTGGACCCTATGAGATGGGTGCTGCTGGTGGCCGTGGTGAGAACGACCACCATGACACTGGTGCTGGCTGAGCTCAAGGGACCAGAGTTGGCCTCTGTCTGTAGCGCACAGAGCTGCAGGAAGCAGTGAGTTAGTCATTGCAGAGACACTCACAGGCACCACAACACTAGAAGGACCCTCTGGAGCTGAGGGATGCAGCACAGCCTGTGAGGGCAAGGGCCTTTTTGCAATACCAGCAGTGATGATGGGCTCTGGTAGCACAGGGGACTCTGGCTCTTGTTTGCAGGGGACAGAAACCCAACGTGTGCCTGAGCAGAGAAAAGCAGTCCATTTCAAGGCCATCGGAATGTCCCAGGAGCTAAAGAACAAAAAGAAGCTCTGTATCAGGATGAACCAGGGCCAGAGACTTGAAAGCACCAGGACTCCGTGTTCACCCCGGAGTCTGATCCATGATGTTTTCCTTACTCCTGCTTCTCTTTGGAAACCATGTGTTTCTAATTCTCTGATCCACATAGCCAGAGTAAACAAGACAGACACACAGCCCACAGCCTCAGAAAACCCAATCAACCCAGCCACCAGGGTCAGCTCTGGCCTCTGCTTCTCACTTTCGGGTGCAACATCTATTGCAGCCAGGTTGGGGTCAGGTAGCAGGTGCCCCCGTGGTGGCCATGGACCAGGTGGAGCTTCCCAGAAGGCAGCAAACTTGAGGGACAGGGACAAATCCTGTCCTAAAATAAGGCCAGGATGTCGGCACAGGCAAAGTCCAAACTTGCACCAGGGCCAGGATGCCTGCTCTACTGCTGCCCACTCCACACTCTGGGCAGTTAGCACTGAAGAGGACATGCTGTCCTGAGTTCAGGGCCTGTCCATTTGTGTCACTGAGCTGGCAAGAAAATGTCAAGACATGAAAAAAGGTCAGGCCAGAGCAGTGGGTGTGCAGTTACATTCTGCCTGCCCTGCATGAGCCATTGGCTCCTGGTGAGCAAAGGACTCACAAGGACCTGGACTCTCATGGGCCAGAGAGAACCACCCATGGGCCCCAGGGTGATAAGGCACAACCCCACTTCCCTGGTGGGAGCTGTCAGGCTCCATGTGTGCTCTGTGCATCCCAAGACAAGCAACTAGCAGCCATGAAAACCATGGTCTTGGCTACAGATATTCCTGGAGTACCAAGCAGAGGGAACCCTGGGGCTTGTCCAGGAGGCCACACCACACAGCACCCTAAGGGGGAGCCTGCTGATGGCCATCTCTGGGTGTGTCTCCATGAATTAGAGTTAGCTGGCACAAAATAAGGCAGAAATGGAGTATGCAGACCTGCTGTATGTAGTTTTAAAATACTTTAGAATTATCAGAAATATGGTGAAAGAATAAGGTGCTAGTTTTAAAATAACTACCACAGGGGCTGGAGCGGTGGCTTAGCAGTTACGGTGCTTGCCTGGCATGCCCGAGTACACGAGTTCAAACCCCAACACCACGTACACAATGAAGTCTCAGAGCAACGAAAGCCACATGAAAAACTAAATAAAAATTCTCTCTTTCTCTCTCCCACTGTCTCTCTCTCTTTAAAAAAAGATAAAATAAAATAACTACCACAAATAAAAATGGAGATATTGATCATACACATTCCATTGCATGGGTGAATAGCAAATTAGAAATGGCTGAAGAGAGAATCAGCAAACTGGAAATCAGAAAATAAGAAGCTATCCAGAACAGAGCTCACGGAGCTCAGAGAACGTAAACAGGAAAGACAGTTCAGATGCCAGACCAAGTCTAATAGTTATCTTCTAGGAGATAGAAGGGAAGAAGAGTGAGAATAGAGAAAGGGAGTATTTGAAGGGACAATAACCATAATTACACAGAACGAAGAAAAATCAAGCCATCATTAGGAAGCAACACAAGGAAAGACAGAAACTCATCCACACCTTGCTGAGCTTGCAGCACCACACATAGGCAACACTTCCTGCAGCATCCTCACCACCTGGGAGAGGCCCCAGGAAGGTGGGGGTCCTCCTGGGTTGAGGTGCAGCAAGTGCAGATGCAGCCCAGCAAAACTGAGGCAAGGACACTCATCCACTTGTCATCTGTCCCTTTTCCAGTTTTAGTACCACTGACAGTTGTGTCACTAGCCTTGTCCTGGTGTCCTTAATCGAAAATAAGTATTTAATTATATCACACTGTTTCCTGTTTTATACATATGTATAATCAGGGGGGATTTAAAACTTCCCTAAATATGTATCACAAAGATATTCTCCTGAATTTCTACTTAGTTATAGTTTTATTTTCACATTTATACATTTATAATGTATACATTTATACATTAAATCATATGTTTAAATAGGAAGCTTTATTTTTCTCAATATAGTCTGTTTTTCTAACATTGTGCAAGATAGTCCATCTTTTCCCCATTATTTTTAGTGCCATGTATAATATGTATTAAGCCCCCAAATAGAAATGGGTCTATCAGGGCTGGAGTGGTAGCTCATCAGTTACGGCACTGACCTGCCACGCACAAATACATCAGTTCAAATCCCAGCACCTATGTACACAACTAAGTGTCAGAGCAATGAAAGCCATGTGAAAAACTCAATAAAAAATTGATTCTGTCTCTCTTTCACTGTGCTTCTCTCTTTAAAAAGAAAAGAAATGGGTCTATCTCTGAATGCTCTACTACAATCTTCTGGCTTTATTTCAGTTTTTTAATTCATAACCCATTTTTTGTTGTTTCTATGGCTTTGAGAGTATTTCTTAATACCTACTAGGGAGTTGAATCTTCTTTTTAAGGGTCTCTCTCACACACACACTCAGGACAGCCTTGCTGAGTGCTGCCAGAACTTGGATTGAGCCTGCAGTGAGCAGGGAGTTGACAGGGAGTTGGTGCCTTTGCGATGCTAAGGTGCAGGATAAGTCAGGAAGTAATACTGTGTGTCACTCAGACCTCCATGCAGCTTACCAACGTCTCAGATGCTTCTCCACAGATATTTCTTCCTCCTAGGTGCTACCACGTAAGTTGCCACAGTAGAGAAAGTCTTCCTTTTAGGCTCAGTGCCATAATGGGACAGTGCACACAGCCTGCTTGGTGAGCCATGGTGCCAGCCCTCGCAGCATGACAATGCTGCTGAATCACCTGTGAAAAATGAGCTTGTCTCTTCTCTGCTGACCCTTACATTCGTGTCTCCTGCTGCCTTCGCTGTGTTGCCTCAGGTCAAAAGGAGCCCAGATGTCTGTCACTGGATGAATGGATCCAAAAACTGTGGTACATTTATACCATGGAATTTAACACAGCAATTAGAAACAATGATATTGCAGCCTTTGAAGGTAAATGGATGTCTATGGAAGAAATTATGCTGAGTAAAATCAGCTTAACCCAGAGAACTAATGGTCGATTGTCTCCACTCATCTGTGGAGGTTGGGACTAGACCCTGGCCATTGAGAAAGTTGGTCTATTACCATGTGTTAAATCCAGATAAGATGTAATGCTATACAACATAATACTTTTTAGAGATATTGTGGGTAGGGGAAGGGAGGGATAAGGGTGAATAATTGGGGGGGGGGGCACTCCTGTGGGTAATTGTAATATCCAGAATCTATACACATTTTATACTATTTTGTTAAAAATTTGTATGGTTGTTCAAAAATTTTTTAAAAAAATTTTAAAAAAGGAGCCAAAAACAGGAATCTTCATCACATGCTCTCTTGAAGAGAACGCAGGCAAGATTTCTCAGTTAAATTCAACATGTGCCGTAAGTTTAGTCATACAAGCTTTACCAAGACTGGTTTACATCGATACTGTGCTGGATTTCCTTCAAAGACTACACAGCAATGTACGTACGCAAAGGATTCTTGAGCACTCCTGAGACAGCAGGAGAGTCTTCCCCTGCTTTAGCCGAGCATGAGTTCCTCCGATGCTGAGTGCACTGCGTACTGGGTGTGCCCTCCATGCTCAACATGCGTCGTAAGTATACAGCTGGCTTCTGCTAGCTCACACTTGCTTTAGAATCATGTGGCTCATTCACAGCTAACATGGGCCTATGGTCACCTTTCTGCATTATAGTTAGCTGGTACCAGAATAAAAGGCACCCATTGTGAGAACAAGTGAGATTGTCATACATTTCTGCAGGGAGGTGACACTTCCCAGCCACTCAGGAAGTGCTGTGGTACTTTTTTATGAAGTAAAACAGACACTTAAATCCCACATCTACCCAAGAGAAATTAAAACCCTTTCACCCAAAGAGCTGTGCATGCCTGTTCCACGATGTCCGCCACAGGCCAGCGGGACACACAGGCGTGCAGCATAGTGCTACCTGCTTATACTGCAGGATGGAGACCAGCCCTCCTGCAGAGGCCAGGCCGTGCTGGGTAGGAGTGCGGTGCTGGACTTCGGTGGGGCCATGGGCTGGAGCGGATTCCTGTCTACGCGCCTCTGTCCTGGAAGTCGGCAACGGCCACCAGGTCCTCCCACACAGCTACTGCCTCTGAAGACTTGTGAACAGAGGACAGCAAACGTTCAGCACCTTTTCACAGAGCAATTCCATTTAGCCTCATCCGTTCAAAGAAGAAATGTAGGCAGGAGAAAGACTTCTGCACATTCTCCACAGCCGCACCCAAGGTCATGCTTGATGCTGCTGTCCTCAGTCAGGGCAGAAAGGAGGAAGTGGTGACATTGGGGCCACTTGCCAATTCAGTGCCCTTATCTATGGGCACTTACAGTACACACTGGTCTAATCCTTTTAATAAGCTTTCATAATTCATCCTACGATACATTTCAATTTTATTTTGAAGGTACCAAATAACCAAAAGGAAGCCTCTTCAAATCTTTGCTTTTCTTAACCTTGCAGAAAAACAGAAAACAAAGAGAGTCTTCCGAGGCTATCGGGGAGTGCCTGCCTTGGGATGACGGTGTTGGGCAGTGACTGGGGGACAGTGGGTCCCCGCAATCCTGGGCAATGCTTGCCTGCCACCTAACGCTGCACTCAACTCCTCTGTGCATCCTGGGAATGCATGGCAATTCGCCTCCGGGTGGAACCAGCATCCTCAGGGCATGTGACATCACCAGTGCAGTGGCCAGAGGCAGCTGTGAAGCCGGCTGTCCCAGCATCGGTCCCCTGCAGAAACCAACCTGGCCTCGTTCTGAAACTTGAAGGGAGCTGGCTGCTGATGTCAAGAATCTGAGAATCTGAATGTGAAGCATTTCAGGCCCTTTTTTTTTTTTTTTTTTGGCATTTTACGTGATTTTTAAAAATCCCTGGCATGGTCTCCAGTCACTCCACCATCACCTAAGCTACGTAACCTCAGGAAAGGTGGTGACCAGGGCAACGCTGGGCCCCGTGATCCTGCTCTCTGCACAATGCTCATGCCAGAGTCCCCGTCTGTGCAAAGGCCCTGCTGACTCCCCTTCAACCCCTTTGTCATCCCTGGGCTACACCACATGGCTTCTCCAATGTGCACCCAAGCTGACAGTCCTCCCCGCAATGGAGACTGAGCATCTCACACAGGCGCTCTTGCACAGAGGCAGCAGCCACAAAGATTTAGTTTGGACTGAAAGCCTAAAAGTAGCTCATCATCCTGATTTGAAATATCACACTGTACCCCACATATATCTTCAGCTGCACATGTGGATCCAAAACACCTAAAACCAGACCTTTTAGATTAGACAAGGCTGGCCTCATGGACTATCAAGGCAAAGATAAGCAGGGGGGGCTCCATTGTCCCCCACACCAGCCCACAGACCCACTGAGAGGATTGCCTACTCTGCCTCACAGATGGGGGAACCCCGGTGTGCACTGTGCAGCTGTCCTAGGCAGCTGATATTCAGTGCTCCTCCTGATTTCTCAGGCTTCCTGAAGCACAGTTGGCCACTGATCAGATCCCACTCTTGATCAATTAACTCAGAGTTTCCAGGATGGGCCTGGCACCGTCAGCCTGAAATCTCTCCAGTCAGTTCCGATGTGCAGCCAAAGCTGAGCTCTCCCCAGAATTCAATTCCATAATTTCATTATTTCTCAAACGCCTCTAATCCAGGATAAACATTTCCACTTGGTCAAATCCGCCACAGTCCCACATATGGGAGTGCTTTGTGGGATTCCTCTGGCTCTCTCCACGCACATTGTTCCAGCAAGTCCACGTCACATGCTGCATCTTCAGGCAGTGCTCCTGCCACGTGTGCAGGCAGGCACCTGGGTGAGCACAGGGGTCTGCAGGGGAGAAAACTCTCCCATGAGCCACCACTAAACAGCAGCACAGAAGGGTCACCTGCAGACCCATGTGCCTTCACTACACCAAGACCATCTGGATCCAGGGACAGAAGTTTCCAGAGTATGCTCAGCAGAAGCCCTGGGTGCTGGCAAGAGCTGAACTCAACAGCTGTGTCCTTCCTGACCTGAAACTGCCCATCACTGACCTCCCTCATCTCAGCCTCCATGCACTGTGTCCTTCCTGACCTTGAACCACCCTGCACAATGTCCTTCATGTTCTTGAACCGCCCTGCACCAAGTCCTACCTGACTTTGACCCACTCTTCAAAGTCCTTCTTGACCTTATACCACCTTGCATCATGTCCTACCTGATCTTGAACCATCCTGTATGATATCCTTCCTGACCCTGAAGCACCCTGAACCACGTCCTTCCTGACCTTGAACCTCCCTGCACCATGTCCTACCTGACTTTGAACTGCCCTGCACCATGTCCTTTCTGCTCTTGAAGGTCTGTCATCTGCCTGTGTGTGGCTACAGGCAGTCAGTTGCCACTGAGGTTGACTAGGCCTTGACTGCTGTCACTCACAGAGACAGTAGGCCCATGTGACACATCAGCTTGCCTCTGACAACACTGGGATCCTAAAGACAGCCTAGGAGAATTCAGCATGGACGCCTCACTGCCCAGGTTCTGGGTGTGGGGACCAATGTGGTGTAGGACTGAGGGGAGCAAGGGCTCTGAGCCTCCGGGCTTTCTGGGAGGCTGATGTGAAATGCCTATGCTTCTGCCTGAGAAGGCAAGAATCCAAAAACCTGCCACAGCCCCTTCTCAATGAGGTTGTGGGCTGGGAACTTTGCCAGATCTGTGACTTGGCTGCAGACAGGAACAATGTCTCTGGCTGAATCCCTCTCTACACTGCCCTGTGACACAGAACTAAACAGCCCATGCCCTTCACTGGGGCAAGAACTAGGCAGGTGGCTGGTGGGTCTTCCTGTGTCCCAGGCATCCACTTCAAGTGCACGGAGATTAAAGTAGTGTGCTTCAGATCAGTATAGGTATGCATGGCCTCGCCAACCCATCCTGCATCTCTACAGAACCACAGAGCACATTCATGGCACCGAAATACCGAGACATCCCCTGTGTTGATGTCAGCCAGAGTGCATTCCTGAACCTGCAAATGGCCTGCAACTCTGTGTTCTGCTTTAAATGACTCTCATGCCTCTGATCACCCACCAGAAGCAAAAGTGCTGCTGCAAGCTCTGATCCCATCATCCAAGTGAGTCTTCCAGTCAAGTTCAGCCCGGCTTCCAGCTGATGGTCAAACACGTGGAAATCACACATATAGAACCTCCCAAGAGAAGCAATGACTAACAGCCAGGCTCCTAGATGGACCAGACTCTCCACACAGTGCAATAGAAACACAAACATGCACCCTGAGCCTTCCAGCCCCATCCAAAACCAAGCAGGAGCCACAGAAGCAGCTCTTCTACAAGCCTGGGCCACACTGGAGCTCCCAGGCAAGGCTGGCATTGGCACCAGGACTGGGTCACCAACTGAACAGCATGTGTTGGGAGACAAAATAGAGGGCAGGAGAAGACCTAAGCCTTCCTAAAGACAGACAGACAGATGCCTGGACCTCTCTCCTGACCCTACGGGTGAGGGAGGATGTCACTTGAGGTCTGACGACCTAAGCTTTCCTGAAGACAGATGGACAGATGCCTGGACCTCTCTCCTGACTCTATGTGGGGGATGTCACTGGAGCTCTGAAGACCTAAGCCTTCCTGAAGACAAATGGACAGATGCCTGGACTTCTCTCCTGACCCAAGCAGGGGTGGGGGAGTCACTCAAGGTCTGAGATGAGCTCCCAAAAATTTGGAAGAAAGCAACTGCAAAACCAGATCTCAGGGAGAAGTGAGTGAAGAAAGAAAGGAAAACTCAAGAAAGCCTCTCTTTTCTTTCTTTCTTTCTTTTTTTTGAAATGTTAAGTATCTTCTTTATTGAATGTTATGGTGAAAAGATATCTTGATTTCTATAAATCAGTGTGTATTCATACACATATTATGAATACACACACATACTTGTAATTAATGAAATGACAGAGTATTATCTCAATATTCTCAAAGTTTCCACATTTTTAAAGGTTAATGAATCCTTAAAATTTGTCGGTAAAATGTCTAAATTTGAAATATTTCAGTATGTTTATTAAACCTCTTATAAGTAGATTTTAAACATTATTATATTAACAGCAATAATATCATACAATTTTATATTTATTCCATTTGAAACTCTATAATTTCTAAATTTTTCCTCCCTTCTTTTCTCTAAAGTACACCCTTTGACAGATTTTTACTCGAGTGTTCCTAATATCAGATAATAGTTAAATCTGCATGCAACTGTACCTCAAAAGTAGGAATTCAGATCAATTGAGGTGCAGAGGGAGGAGAGAAAGACAATTTACAAAGCTAAACACTCTACATTACAGTCTTTAGAATCGCCTAACTTCACTGAGTTCAACAACAGAAACTCAAAGTGTAACTACATGCCACATATGAGAATTTATCACATCCGAAATATCCAACAAGTGATCACCTCTATTTACATTACATTTATGCTATTTGCTTACATTTTCCAACAACTTTATAAAAGTGTTTGAAATATTTTAAGCAAAATTCCTATTCAGTTTTCTTAAAGTTAAAAATCTAAACATTTCAAGTGAAGACATATTTAAACAAGTAATAACTGATTATTTGGCTCTTTTTCTAAGTTTCTTCAGTCAATTTTTACAGAAGTTATCAAAAACTCAAAGAAAACAATCATTTACTGAGGATTTTCTAAATTCATTTTTCTGTGACATTTGTCTTATTATTTCTAAACATTGCAACAAATCTTATGGTTCTTGTTTTCAAAAAGACATCATTTTCTTGTCCTTCGATTATTGTTTTGCTTCTAAATACGCTCTTCATAGCCAATTGTTTGGTTCTTGATATCTAATATAGCCCATTGAACAGTTTTTTGCCACATCTAAAAGAAATGTGTTTTTGAAATGACATTTTGAAGAGAAGACAGAGTAAAGAATTGAAATATCACAGCAACAGGATTTCCACAAGTGTTAGCAGAGGTGTAAAAGAGGCTGTGCTTGAAGGCTAATAGGAAGTGGAGCTTGTGAGTGAAGTATGGTATGGAAATGACCATTATTCCACATTGTTTTCTTTATTTTTTACACAATAAAGTAGGTAGTTTTATTATTTGAGTTTTACAGCTGGGATAATGAAGAGCAGGGAGATTAAGTAACTTGTTCAAGATCGTAGAGCTAGTGACAAACACAGCCGTAAGATATAAACCCGGTCAGCTGGGCTCCAGAGCCCATTTTCCTTATTCTTATTTTTTTTGCTCTTATTTATTTCTGTATTGCTCACAGCTGCTTGTGAGAAAGCTTCTCAACCAAAACTGAAACAACAGTGACACTAAATGCTGAGAAGACATTGCCTGAATAGCCATTGGAAGATGAGTGCATTCCAGATGAATTTCCAGTAATAAACCAATGGGAAATGATTTACAATAACACGTTCTAAGTCTGACGAGACACAGGAATGAGGGACACAGAAACAACAGATCATTTTTCAAATTGCAGTGAACCATGTGAAGGAGAGTATCAGAACAGAACTGAATATTGGGGTAAAAGACAGTTTTTCTGCCTGGAAAAACCACATTCAAAGAGAAACACTTGTTCTCTGGAACATAGCACAAAAGGTTACTCAAAATCCAGCCTAAGGAAAGTCAATTTTGAAAAATCAGACGTCAGTGAGGAGCTGTGGATGATCCCTTGTGAGTTCAAAAGCATTTCTCATAGGATCCAGAAGACAAAGGCAGCACTGCTCCTGGGAGGTCGTGGAACAAAGTCCCTGTGTCAATCACCATCATCACTGCAGGAGTGACAGTTATTGCTGCAATCAACCCAGGGATTTGTACAAGCTAACTACCTTTAGATGGGAAGGGAATGGCAAGTCCCACACATACAATGACTAAGAATCTGTCACTACCTCACCAACAAAGGATAAATTGACATGATGTATTCCATCAGACAAGGGAACTCTAAGGAAGAAATAAGATACAAGAAAAACAGTGATGACAGAAACAGATAAACCTGTGCTGGTGACAAGCCATGCACCTCAGCAACAGTACCAAGGCCTCCAGCAGCACAGCTCAGTGTCCACTGCATAACAGGAGGCTTTCATAGGAGGCCTTTGTGCAGGAAGAAGAAGACTCAGACTTTCCACTAAAACCTACAGCTGAGAAATCCCTTAAGCTGCCACTCCTGGAAGGCAGTGTCACTGTGACCGCTTAGTATCACATTTGGAGTTCCTGGAGGGAATGTTTCCAGTCAGATAGAACTTCTCAGCTACCCTGAGGAGCCTGCAATATCCCATCACCATGACTTTGGCTCCATGTGTGGAAGGTTGAAGCTGGGGATCAGGCACCTCCTGCTAGGCGTGGTCTGCATATCACAGGTCTGCTCTGGCATCAGTGCACATGCAGGGAGGCACAATGGACCAGAGAAACTGGCAAGGCCTCCTCAACCCAAATTCACCCTGAAAACTGCTGCTATTGAGGCTGTACTGAGCTTTAATCTGTAAATTTCCCAATGAACACAAATGGTTTAGTATTCTCAGTTGTTTCCATGAAATGGGAACACATAGATATTTGTTAATTGGGAAAAAATGATTTCTTTATAACAAAGCACTAAAAATATAGCCTATAAATTATATTTTCTGCTTAGAAAGAAGGTTAAAGAAGTAAGATGATTTAAATTTACACAAGTAGTAGCTCATAGTCTGAGGATCCTAGAGAGAACTAGAGAGAGGAAGTGCCTGTCCAGAGCTGGCCAGTCTCCACCGCTGAGCTGTCTCCACTGCCAACGAAGTCGCTGCAGCATTTTCTTCTCACTGTTTCATTAGACATTTCCTTTATCTCCCAAGTCAATCAATTAGCCAAAATTGAGATGTTTAAAAAGCTTCGAAACAATGCATTCAACACATTTAATACTGAAATGGAGAAAAGATTTAATGTAAAAAAAAAAACCTTTATATTGACATTGGAAGAGAAGAGATTCAATGTGAACAAAACATCATTATATTAATTGAGTAACATCCCCATGGTGAAAAGTACCATATTAAATATAAAAATTATTAGTCATAAAAATGTTAAAACATCAAGGGTGACTTTTAAAACAAAAAAGAGCTACAATTTTTATCCAAAAAATTGAATCAAGCTTGTAGAATCAGATTAGGAATAAAGAATCAAAGTATAAAGAAAATAAAAAGTTTAATTTGTAGAAATAAGTATAAATATATCAGTAGTTAAAAAATTGTGAACATGCTAAATTCCTTAGTTAAAAGACCATAAAAGAGATAACGTATTGAATTAAGAAATTCAGCTAGAAAGTCTCAAAGTAAAGAGATGAAAAAAGATGCCTCAGAAACACTAACCAATACGAAGTTGGTATCTAAGTTAAAATAGAATTAACTTAGGGCCAGAAACATAAGTAGAAAAGAAGATGAAAACAAAATAGTAATACACAACAAAATCCCCAGAAGGATCAGCATGTACAAAGTACGCAAGTAATGACACAGTTAAATCAGGGCCAGAAAAACATAAGTACAGTCTATAAAAACATAAATGCAGAGAGGGGAGACATGGTGCACACTCCAAAAGCAGCCATCTCCCAGCACTCCTGAGAAAAAGTTTGTGCCACAGAAACTGGACATGGTCACAAACGTTGAAACTGTCTGGTGTATGCACCTCAAGGCTTACACTTTTTCACTGATTGGACTGGCAGCCATTGATCTGTGCTATCCAAATAGCACCCTATCCCAACTAAGCAAAAATATAAGAAGCTCCAATAATCCCCCCCCAAGAGTAATATTTACTATCGATCTTCAAGTCACACCCCTTGTATCTGAAAAAGAGGAAAAGGGGAAATAACTCTCTTCCTCAACCTCACAACTCTCCATCCAAGGAGTCCATGGTCAGGGTCCCAGATGAAAATCTAAAAAAATGTATCAACATTATGATTAGTAATTCAATCAAAGAGTTGAAAGAAGAATTAATGAAAGAGATCAGAGACTAGTTTCAAGTGATAAGAGACCACTTATATAGAGAGATGAAGGCGCAATTCCAGGAGATAAAAGACCATATTTATAAAGAGATGGACACCCTGAAAATAGATGTAGCAGAACTCTCTGAATTGAAAAATACTGTCAATCAAATCAAATGTCCATTGGAAGATACTAATTCCAGAGTAAACTCCACAGAAAACAGAACCCCAGCTCCCAAAGAATGTACATCAGATAACAAAGACAGGCTGAGCAATGTCGAGTTCAAGGAGGACAGACAAGAAAAAAAAAACTTATTGTACATGATCAGAATTTCCAAGTGGTATTTGATGAGATGAGAAGAACTAACATGAGAATAATTGGCATTGAAGAAAACAATGAACAACAAACAAGGGGCATTAAGAACATTCTAAGTGAAATTGCCAAGAAGAATTTTCCTCATATCAGAATCGACCCAGAATACCAAATCCAAGATGCCTACAGGACACCAAACAGACCTAACCAAATGAGAAATTCACCAAGGCATATCATATATAAAATGATAACAGAAAAATTAAAGAGGGAATGCTAAAAGCAGCTAGGGAAAAGCCCCAAATAACATTCAGAGGCAGACCAATTAGGATCACTATGGATTTTTCAGATCAGACAATGAAGGCCAGAAGAGCTTGGAACAATATTTTTCAAATTTTGAAAGAAAATAATTTTCAGCCAAAGCTAATATACCCTGCAAAACTCAGCTTTAAGAGTGATGGGGGAAATTAAATACTTCAATGATAAATTCAAGCTAGCAAGATGCATGAACACAAACCCTGCATTACACAATATTCTCAAGGACAGTCTTCATTCAGAAGAACAAGTTAATAATTCCCTAAACCCTTAAACAAGAGATTGTCTATAACCACAATATACACTAAAAGATACCCAAGATGGTGCAAAACACAGCAATAATCACAAAGTCTGAGACTCAGATTCCCAAACGTATTCTAACTCTGAATGTAAATGGTCTCAATGCCCCAATTAAAAGACACAGATTGGCTAACTGAACCAAAAAACAAAATCCAACAATATGTTGTCTAAAGGAGGCATACCTCACACTCAAAAATAGACAGAGACTAAAGGTGAAAGGTTATCAAAATGTCTACTAGGCCTGTGGTCCAAAAAAGCAAAAAAGCAAGTTGACATTGCAATCCTAATATCTCATAAAGTTAATTTTGAACAAAAGCTAGTCAGAAAGGACAAAGATGGGCACTACATCAACTAAAAAGGACAATTCAACAAGAAGACATAATGACATTTATACCCCCAATTACAACCCTCCCCAAATATATGGAAAAAATACTCTAGGACATTAAACCTCTCATTGACCTCAACACAATAATAATGGGGGACTTCAATACACCATTATCAACAATAGACAGATCAACAAAGATACCTCCAATCTGCACAACTCTATTAATCAATTGGACTTAACAGACATCTACAGAATATTCCATCCTAAATCGGCTGAATTTACCCTCTTCTCAGCAGCTCTTGGATCCTTCTCTAGAATAGACCACATCCTACTCCACAGACCTAACTTTAACAAATACTAAAAAGTTGATATAGTCTCACATATCCTGTCAGACCACAATGCTATGATCTTAGCAATCAACAAGAAAAACAACAGAAACTACTCAAATACTTGGAAATTCAACAATGCCCTCTTAAACAAAGACTGGATAAAAAAGGTAACATGATCAAAAATCAAGAAATTCTTGGAAAAGAATGAGAATGATGAAATAACATATTGAAATCTCTGGGATAATATGAAAGCATTCTTAAGCAGTAAATTTATAGCACTGAGTATATTCATCAAAAATCAGAAAAGAGCCCAAATAAATAATCTTATGCTCCAACTCAAATTCCTGCAAAAAGAGGAAGAATCCAATCCCAAAGCTAATAGAAGACAGGAAATAACTAAAATAAGAGCTGAAATCAATGAAATTGGTAACAAAACAATCAATTCAAATTATCAACAAAACAAAGAGTTGGTTCTTTGAAAAAATAAACAGGATCAACAGACCCCTTGCCAACCTCACTAAAAGGTAGAATGAAGTGAAGCAAATCAACAAAATCAAAGATGAAAATGGAGATATCACCACAGACTCAACCAAAATCCAGAAGATTATCAGAACTTATTTTGAAAAATTATACTCTGCCAAGTTTGATAATCTGGAAGATAAGGACAGATATTTGGTCAGATATGACATTCCCATATTAACACTGAGGACATTGAAAATTTAAATCAACCTATCTCAGGTACCAAAATCAAAGAAGCAATCAAAGGCCTTCCAAAAAAGAAAAGCCCAGTACCTGATGGATTCACAGCAGAATTCTACCATTTTTTTTTAAAAAGAGAGAGGGACAGTGAGAGAGACAGAGAAAGAGAGAAACAACTTCATTTAGTTTTTCCATGGCCTTAATTGCTCCAAGACTTAGTTGTGTACGTGGTGCTAGGGTTTGAACCTGGGTCCTCATGCTTGCCAAACAAGTGCTGCTCTAGCCCCTTCTACCATTTTTTGACAGAAGAATTAACACAGATCCTCTACAAGCTTTTCCATGAAATTGAAAGGATTGGAGCACTCCCAAACACTTTTTATGAACCAAATATAACACTGATACCAAAAGCCAACAAAGACACATCAAGAAAAGAAAACTGCAGACCAGTTTCCTTGATGAACATAGATGCAAAAATCCTTAATAAAATTTTAGCTAATTGGATCCAAAAGTACATTAAAAAGATAATACATCATGATCAAGTGAGCTTCATTCCAAGAAAACAGGGCTGATTCAACATGTGCAAATCAATAAATGTAATTCACCACTTAAATAGAATTAAAAATAAAAGTCATATAATTATCTCAATTTATGCGGAAAAGGCCTCTGATAAAATTCAACATCCTTTTATGCTCAAAACTTTGGAGAACACAGGGATCAATGAAAGATAATTTAATTATGTAAGATCCTTTTACAATAGACCCATAGACAACACTATGCTCAACGGCGAAAGACTGAAAGCATTTCTACTGAATTCAGGAACAAGACAAGATTGTCTACTTTCACCACTCTTATTCAATATAGTCCTTGAAACCCCTGCCAGAGCTATCAGACAAGATAAGAAAATCAAAGGAATTCAAATAGGAAAAGAAGAAGTCATATGTCTCTATTTGCTGATGACATGATTCTATACATAGAAGACCCAATAAGCTCCAACAGAAGACTTCTAGAGCTTATAAATGATTTCAGCAAAGTAGCTGGCTATAAGATCAACACTCAGAAATTATTAGCTTTCCTATACTCCAGCAATAAGTCCACAGGAGAAGAAATCAGGAAATCCATCCCATCCATAATTCCCTAAAAAAAATAAAATAAAATACTTGGGCATCAATCTTACAAAGGATATTAAGGGCCTCTACAACAAAAACTACTGAACTTTAAAAAAGAAATTGCAGAAGATCTGAGTAGATGGAAAAACATTCCATGTTCTTGGTTAGGCAGAATCAATATAATCAAAATGGCCATTCTACCCAAAGCCCTATACAGATTTAATGCACGACCCATCAAGATACCAACGTCATTCTTTGCAGATGTAGAAAAAGCAATTCTCAAATTTTTATAGAATAACAGAAGACCCAGAATAGCCAAAACATTACTCAACAAGAAGGAGGAAGCATGTAGTATCTCAATTACTGACCTTAAATTATACTATAGGGCTTTAGAAACAAAAACATCATGGTATTGGTATCAAAACAGAATTGAAGACCAATTGAATAGAATAAAAGATTCTGAGATGAACCCCCATACCTTTAACTATCTGATATTTGATAAAGGGGGCAAAAGCATAGTGTGGAAGAAGGACAGCCTGTTCAACAAATCGTGTGGGAGAAATTAGACAGCCACATGTAGACAACTGAAATTGGATCCTTATCTTTCACCCACAAAAATTAAATCAAAATGATTCAAAGATCTGGATATTAAACCAGCAACTTTACAATTGCTTGAAAAAGAGTTAGGATCAATTTTACATGACTTAGGAGTCAGCTCCACCTTCCTTAAAAAGATTCCCATGGTGCAAGCATTAAAGTCAAGAATAAATGAATGGGATGCAATTGAACTAAAAAGCTTTTGCACAGCTAAAGATTTAGTCCAGAGTGTCAAGAGAGAACCTACAGAATGGGAGAAAATTTTCCTGCTATACCTCAGACAGAGGGCTAATATTCAGAATATACAAAGAACTCAAAAACCTAAACACCAAAATCACAAATAATCCAATCAATAAATGGGCTATGGATCCAAAAAGAAAATTCTCAATGGAGGAAGTCCAAAAATCCCATAAACATATGAGAAAATGCTCTATATCACTAGCAATAAGAGAAATGCAAATCAAAACTTTACTGAGATTCCACTTCACTCCTGTCACAGTGGCAAAAATGAAGAATACAAACAATGACAGATGCTGGAAGGGCTGTGGGAAAAAAGGAACACTGTCACATTGCTGGTGGGACTGCAAATTGGTACAGTCACTCTGGAAAGCAGTGTGGAGACTCCTCAAAAAAATTAGTGCTGGAACCGCCTTATGACCCAGCTATCCCACTCCTGGGTATTTTTCCAAAAGAGCTAGAATTGGCATACTATAGAGATACAGCTTCATCAATGTTTATAGTAGCTCAATTTACTATAGCTAGACTGTGGAACCAACCCAGATGCCCCTCACTCTACGAGTGGATTAAAAAAACTTTGGTACATATATACAATGGAATTCTATTTGGCTATTAGAGAAAATGATATTATGGCATTTTCAGCCAAATGGATGGAGATGGAAAAATTATGCTAAGCAAAATATCCCAATCTCAGAGACTCAAGGGCTGAATTTTTCTCTCATTTGTGGAAGCTAGAAAACAATTGGAAACAGTATGAATAGATAGCTAAACTAATAATTACCTCAACATGTATGAATTTTTATACAAACAGGGGGAATCTTGCCCAGGATCCTGGGGGATATAGGGGTGGGGGCAGGGAAGGGGAGGGAATAGGAAGGATATCAAAGAGACCTGAGGGAGGGAGTATGGGGGAATCAACTCAAAGGGGAACTTTCGACTTCCATGAGAAGTCCAATTAACATGAGGTTTAAGTAGGGGGAAACATGGAACCGTGGGGAACCCAAGTGGGGAAACCACGGAATGGCATCAGCCTTGGCTTGCTCTGTCATTATATAGTTGTTCTTGATTGTTTGATAATGATTCCCTCTCCTAATTGTAAGACCTTCTTTAACAAATAAAAAAATTTTAAAAAGTTAAATACAAAGGCAAATTCTAATTCTTCTGGGTTAGATACTTTCATATCAAAGACTAACAGTAAGGCAATAGAAGACTACGAAAACAAAATCAACAAGTTTCTTCTGATAGATCTTAGATAATAGTTACGTAGAATTATTTTCAAAAAACATAAAATGGCCTTTCTTTTTTCGAACATACTTCGAAATTTTATGAAAAATTGACAAGGAGTAGCCCCACTATCCCAGGGACCAGATGTATGTGACATGTGTCCATCTGTGGCTGTGACTGAAGTCACATGTGGGGAATCAAAATGTACTCAAGAAACCCATGGGCTAAGAAGGGCTGCAATGGAAATTCTAAAATGCAGAATCTAAATGGACACTAAATGGCTCCATGCCAAAATGCCTGGTCTAAAAATATACAGGTGCCCTGAGAGAAATTTAAATTTTAAGTGCCAACATTAAGAAACAAAGGAGAACATGGAATAAATAAGCAAAATGTTCAACTGAACAGTCTAGAAATTTATAAATGATAGCAAGGAGGATGGAGGGAGGAAAGTGAGAGCCGGGGCACCAGGCTCCGCACCAGTGCTGGAAGGAGACTGAGCACGGGGACTTGTAAAATGGAGGCACAGCTCCAGGGAGAGTGAGCAGGCCTGACCACTTCTCTGTGACGAGGCCCATGTTCTCGTGGCAATGTCACTGCAGCCCAGGAGCACTGGCAAGCCGTGCGCAGTCATCAGGCTACATCAGCAAGGACAGGGAAACCTGGCAGCCCGGAGCATCTCCCTGCAGCTCCCTGCCTGCTCCACCTCTTTCCACTTGGAGGCCACTTTTCTCCAACCTGCTCTTCTCTGCTCCCACAGTGCAGCCATCAGTCACTGATGCCAGAAGCCAGTTACGCTCCTCCATTCCTGTTTTCTGAACACAAAGGCTGACATTCTTCAGAGCACTGTGAAGGCTGCCCACAGCACCAGTGCCCAGATAACCCACGCGCCACCCTCAGGGCCACTTCAGCAGCTACACAATTAGGTCATAAGCACAGTCCGACAGCTCTCCGGAGAGCAAGGTAACGAACTGTGGACGACAGGCAAATGCAATTCACATGCTTTGGAGAAACACTGTGAGAACTGTGAAGTGGGCCCAGCCTTCAGCTCTGACTGCCACAAGCAAGCTGCACTCCTGGGAGAGAAAAGAACTGCAGCCAGCTAAGGGCTTGATGGAGTGGGCCATTCCCCTGTGCTGCCATTATCATTTGCAGAAAGACACAAGGTAGACTTGGTTGTTGTGAGGGGCAGAGGGCAGCAATGGCACTGTGATGTTGAGCTTCCCCCGTGTCAACTTGACTGGGCTCTGCGGTGCCCAGTTGTTTGGTCAAACATTATTCTGGACACTGCAAACTGGACTGAGTAATGCTGTGGGCCTCGTCTAATCAGCTGATGGCCTGAGCAGAAAGAAAAGCACAGACCTCCTCCTCCCCTTCTGAATGAGAGTGCACACTCCAGCCTGACTGCCTCAAGCCAGGACGCTGGCTATTTCTGGGGTTGGACTCACTGAAACAGCTCTTCTTGAGTCCCAGCCTGCTGCCTCACTCTAAGCTGCAGCATCAGTGCTGTGGGACTCCAGCTGGCAGCTGCAGGCCTGGGTAGGCTCTGCTTCCACAGCCATGCACTCATCCATACTGTAATTTCCCTTTCCCTCTCTCCCTGTCTCTGTCTCTCTCTTTCTAACTGTCTCAGTGTCTCTCTCTTTCTTTCTATCTCTCTCTGTCTCTTTCTCTCTCCCCCTCTGTCTCTGTCTCTCTCTCCCTGTCTCTTTCTCTACCTGTGACTCTGTCTCTTGTTCTCTGTCTCTCTCTTTCTTTCTGACTCTGTCTCTCCCTCTGTCTCTCTCTCTTTGTGTCTCTTTCTCTACCTCTGACTCTCTCTTACTCTGTATCTCTCTGTCTCTCTCACTGACTGTCTCTCTCTCTTTCTATCTCTTTATCTCTGAGTTTGTCTCTTACTCTCTATGTCTCTCTTTATCTCTGTCTCTCTACTGTGTCTCTTACTGTCTCTCTTTGACTCTGTCTCTCTTTCTCTTTCTCTATTTCTGACTGTCTCTTATTCTGTCTCTCTGTCTCTTTCTCTGTCTGACTCTCTCTTACTCTCTCTCCCTCTATCTCTCTTTGTCTCTTTCTCTCTTTCTGACTCCATCTCTCCGTCTCTCTCTCTCACACATGCACACCCGCATTTTGGTCTCAATTCTCTGAAGTATTTAATTTGCATGTGCAGTTCTGTATTGATTTTTCATTCTAATCAGCTTTCTAGGTTTTATCATCACCATTCCAGCTACTTAGGCTCTGTTAGCCTGTGTAGCTTGCCATGTAACACTTGAGGGCTTAAATATTTTCTTGGAATTTTGAAGAGAAAAACAAAGCTGTCTGCGTCGCGGCTCCACGTGCACAAAGCTATGAAGATTAACATACTCTTACACAATGGCTCAAAGAAGAAACCACAAAAATTGGAAAAGGCTTAGAGATGAGTAAAACCAGAAACAGAGAGGAGAACTTAAGGGCAGCAGGGCAGTGGTAAGGAGAGTCACAGCTGAGGGCTTCCATGGACATGCAGGTCAGAGCTCAAGACAACAGCTAGCTTCACAGCACCGAGAACCAAGACAGGAGCAGGGAAAGTCCAGGGCACAAGGAAGGGAACAGAAAAGACTGAGGCAGAGATGAGCAAAACAGAGTTCATGGGCACAGCAGGGAAGATCAGCAAAATCAAAGTGGTCCTTTGAAAAGATCAACAGATGTCATCTAGATGGGCAAGGAAAAGAGGGAGACTCGAGTTACTAAAACCAGGAATGAAAACGAAATTATCACCATGATTTGACAGAAATAAAAAAGAACGTAAGGAAGCATTACCAGCAACTATCCGCCAGTAAATGGGAGCCCTAGATGAAGTAGACGATGTCCCATTCAGTGCTCTAGCAGGCTGCAGTCAGCGGCACACCATGACCAAGGGGGTTTATCCTAAATGCAAGTTTATTTCAACATACGAAAACCAAAGTCACAGACCACAATGAAAGAAGGAAAAGCACACAATTAGTTCAAAAAAGTTGACAAGATTCAATACCCTTTCATGATCAAAAATACCCAACAGACCAGGAGTACAAGAAATGGACCTCTATGCAATAGAAACCACTTTAAAATGCCCACAGTGCACATCATAATTGGGCTGAGAGCTTTCTAGTCAGAGCGATCAGGCAAGAAAAAGAAGTAACAGATCCAAATTGGAAAGCAAGAGGTAAAAGTATCTTTGTTCCCAGATGAAGCGATTTCATCTGTATCATGCTCTAAAGATTCCATGAAACAGAATAAACCTACTCTGCAGAGCAGCGGGACACAAAGTGGGCGTGCAGAACCCAGGTGAGTTTCTACCCACAATACCAGTGGTCTGACAGAGAGGCTGATGTAAATGCCCCTCATGATGGCAATAAAGGGAGCAGGATGCTTGGTGACTCACTCAGCCTAAGAAGGGACTCACAATGAAACTACAAAGTGTTGCTGAGATAAATCACAGACATAGATCAATGACACACGTCCCCTGTTCATGAATTGGAAAACACCATTGTTAATACGTCTGTTTTCCAGAGCAATGCAGCTCCATTGCCATCTTATTAAATCCTTATTCAAACACAAATGATGCTTTTTGCAGAAATGGAAAAAGCCATACTAACATTCATGTTGAATCTAAAGTCCCTTGAATAGCTCAAATAATATTTTAAAGAACAAAACTATAGGATTAACTTACTACAAAGCTACAGTAATGAAAATGTACTGGCACTGGCATAAAAATAAACACACAGCAGCAGGTAGATGGAAAGCCCAGAAACAGCCCCTGGTGTGCAGTCAAAGGATCTCCTTCAAGGGCCCAGACCATTCACAGGGAAAGACAGCATGAAACCAGCTATCCATGTGCAGAAGAATGAAGTCAGACTCTTAATACCATGTGCAAATCCCAACCCAAAATGTACCTAAGACCTAAATGTAAGGGCTCAAATAATAAAACTGCTTCAGGAAAACGCAGGGCAGAAGCTGCACATGTACAGATCTTGGTTCTGACACTGAGGCAGAGACAACAAAAAGAACAACAGGATGATCAGACTCGGTGGGAATCTAGACTGGAAGAGCCTCTCTCTGTCAGTGGCACAAAGTGGCACTCCACAGAAGAAGAGAAAGACTTCAAATCTTGTATCTGTCAATGGACTAATAACAGAATATTTGTAGAACTCATGACACTGAAAGGAAACTGTTAAAGGATGATTTAAAAATGGGCAAGGTCCACAGACATACCTCCAAAGCAGAAACATAAAGGGTGAGTAACATGCAAATCAAAGCCACAGTGCAATACCTCACCCTGGTAGGATGGTTGCCATCAAGAGAAATCACCCAGGGGCTGAGATTGCACAGAAGCAGGAACCCTTGTGCCCTACTAGCGGGAGAGTAGGCAGCACAGCTGCCATGGAAACCCGTATGTCAGATGCTCAAAAAAGTAAAAACTAGGGGCTAGAGCAGTGACTCAGCTGTTATGGCACTTGCCTGGCATGTGCAAGTATGCAAGTTCAAATCCCAGCACCATATACACAACAGAGTGTCCAAGAAATGAAAGTCACATGAAAAACTAAATAAAAATTGTTTCTCTCTTTCTCTCTCACTCACTGTCCCCTCTTTCTTTAAAAAATAAAAATAAAAAACAACAATAATAAGGGGGATTCCAAGATGGTGAGCTGCCGGAAGGCTGCTTCTTGTTTGGCTCTGTGACTGGATGACAAAGCTCCACAACAGCTCCATTGCTATGAGGTGCATTTTGGGGAAAACCATCACCAGAACACAGCGCTATTACGGGAGTTTTTTGGAGGATCTGAGATTTGGGTGCAGCAAGTGGAAAAGAAGGATTATATCCATCCCAGCTGGGACACAGCAGCTTCAGCTGTGACCACCATTACTCCCAACCAACAAGGGAGCAGGGGAGGAGCCCAACCATAATGTGCAATCCTATCTGCTACAGAGAAGCCCAGTTCTATAAGGAATCGAGCATTGGGCTCAACTAGAGACACCTCTACTGCACATCCACTGTGTAAGTGCAGAACAGTGTCCCTCAGCTGCCTGCATAAAAATGAAAATCAGGAGTCTTTTGGTACAGACTGCCTGCTGGGAGCAAATCGGCAGTTCAGAGCAGACTACTCCGCAACTGCGCCAGGAGCCAGCCACAGGTAAGAGGATGAACCAGGAAGAGGTGGTGAGGGACAGATCCAGTCCTCAGTTTATTTGGGGTATTTGGATTTGTGGAGTACAAGGGAGCCTCGCTCAGCCCTGCCCACCTCCACCCCCGCTGGAGCCTCATGTGATAAACTAAACACTAAAAGACCTCAGTCTGAGCTCAAAAATCCTGGAGGACTGGGAGTGCAACCAGCAGAGGGAGCACTGAAAGCATTTCAACCCCCCCTGTACATAAAAGCCTAAGACTCCTGAGTTTCAGATCCTCAGGGAGGCTGGCAAAGACCAATCCTCAGGGCATTCCTTAACCTGATCACGGAAATCTCCACCTAGAAAGCCCAGGAGTCTGAGCACATCCAGTCCTCTACTTGATATCACATGATTCCAGACTGAGAGACCCTGCTAACAAAACTTAGGAGGACGGTGAACATCTGCTCCCAAAGTGTACAGAGACAACCTTAGTGACTTTAGTTCTAAGTTTTCATTAAGAATTTTTGTTTAATTTTTTTTCTTTCTTTCCTGTTTTTGATGTGTATTTGAGTGCTAACTGAAGAAGTTGATTGGTTCATGGACATAAAAATACAAGCTGATTTTTTTGGTTTTGTTTGGTTTTGGGTTTTTTTTTTTCTTCTTTTCTTTTTTTTTTTTTTTTTTTTTTTTTTTTTTTTTTTTTTTTTTTTTTTTTTTTGGTTTTGTTGTTTGGTTTTTGTTTCATTTTGTCTTTGTCATCATTTTTTCACTTGTCTTTCCCTGTTTTTTATTTTATTTTATTTTTTTCTTCTTCTCTCTTTTTCCCTCTTGTCTCTTCTGTCTATCCTTGTCCTGCCTGCTGAGGGGTGGGATTTTGTTCAGTTCATATTGTGCCCATAATTTTCCTGTGCTTGCTTCCACCCTTTCTTATGCCATCACCCAAATCTTAATATCTCTTTCACCCTTCCTCTATTTTGGTACATCTGTCTTTTCTTCCTCTGCCTTTTTTTTTCTTTTTTCTTTCTCCAGGAAATCTTTCACATCCTCTACTTCCTCTCTGTTCATGATTGGATAACACAACCTCCTCTCTAAATTTCTCTTACATTTCCTTCTGTCAGGCTTCCAATTAGTTTATACCATTTGACCCCCCATCATTAATGCTGTGTAACCATTACCACCATGAATGCTGAACTCAATAATGATTATATGCTTTGAAGCCTGACATAGGTGAGATAGTTAAATACTAGTGTCACTAAAAGTATTGACAAACACTACCATTCATTCTATAGGCGGAATTTAACACTGCGATACAGTCAATAGAAATAGCCAATTTAATACTGTTTGTTGTATGCATTGGTCATTCATTTTTGATGATCTTCTATTAGCCCTTAAGAAACTGGAAATCTTAAGGGACACTAACAGTTCACAGGTTAGGGTATTGACTCCTGACAATACCCCAACCCAAGTAAGGGACGTGACAAAACTCCCAATCCAATAGCAAAGACCCCAAGAAAAACAACCAGATAGAGATCTCAGGCCAAGAATTCACTTCAATTTAAGGGATGAGAGGAAGCCCGAGCAGACCCCACCCCATATGTGAGTGTGCCCAGGATTCTGGTCCCACCACAGCTGGTGAGCCAGATACCTCTAAGGACCCCACACCCAAATACCACCCAGTTGTCACACACACCTCTGGGACCCTAGCACCCAGCGACACACCTCTACCGCTTAGCTTCAACAACACAGCAGGTTGTCTAGCAACCTCACCAGGTGCCAAGTCCAATTTCTGGAACCCTGACCCAAAAGGTGCAACAAAACAAGGCTCCAGGGAGAAACAGCTTTCTGGAAGGAAGTGGTCATCAGAGAGGTGGTGTCTGACCCAATCCTTGATGTATAAGGAAGAACCCAGAGACCTCTCTTGCTTCCATACAAGGATCTGACTTCAAAGATCCAGAAGAAGCTTTTCAAAGTTGAAGAATCAAACTAGAAGAGGCTCACCTCAAAAATAACTCCCCTAGCAAAGAGCCCACAGTCAGGGAGTGGGATGAAAATCTAGAAAAAATTACCAATGATCTGAAACCTAAAAGGAACAATGAACTAAAAGAAGATTTAATGAAGGAAATAAGTGAGAAAACTCAAGAGTTGAGAAACTCTAATATCAAAGAAATAGACATACTCAAAAAGGAAATAACAGAGCTAAAATCAGCTGTCAATGACATGAGAGGAACCATGGAAGAATTTAATAATAGACTAACTTCTATAAAAAATATAACATGAGCTATTGAAGAAATAACTTCTGACAATAAGAACAGGCTGAGCAAGCTTGAGTGCACAGATGACAAAAAAGCAAAACAACTCACAGAACACGAACAGACTTTTTGAAATGTCTGAGATGGAATTAGAAGAAACAATCTAAGAGTAATTAGGATACAGGAAGAAATGGAAATGCAAATGAATTGTGTAAGGTACATTCTCAATGAAATAATTAAAGAAAATGTTTCCCATATAAAATTAGAGTCAGATATGCTAATCCAGGAAGATTATAGGACATCCAATAGGGCTAACTAAATGAGAAGCTCACTAACACATCATATTCAAAATGTACAACAGAGAAATCAAGGAAAGAATATTAAAAGCTGCAAGGGAGCAACACCGAATCACATTCAGAGGCAAACCAATAAGAATTACCTCTGACTTTTCAACTCGGACTCTGGAAGCCAGAAGATCATAGAGGGAGATCTTAGAATGTCTGAATGACTAAAACATGCAGCAAACAATACTATATCCAGCAAAACTCAGCTTCAAATTTGAGAGGGAAATAAGAACTTTTCATAATAAGATTAAACTTGCAGCATTTGTGAACAGAAAACCAGCTTTACAAAGAATCCTCAAAGATAAACTCCAGATAGAATAACAGTCAAACACTACTCAAAACCCACAAATAGAGGAAATTCAATAAAGGTACTTTATATCAATAGCCAACCAAGACAGCACAGGACTTACTAACAAAACGCAATGACTATGAACCACAACCACACTTCTGTTCTAACACTTAATGTGAATGGTCTCAGTGCACCACTCAAAAGATACAGATTGGATGACAAAACAAAATCCAACAATATGCTGCTTACAATGACACCCACTGATTGAGGGTGAAAGATCTGGAAAAAACCTACCATGAATAAGGCCCAAAAAAGCAACCTGGTGTAGAGTGGATTTCAACAACAGAGTAGATTTCAAGCATAAACTAATCAGAAGAGATAAAGGCCACTACATCCTAGTAAAAGAAATAATACAATGGGAAGATACAACCTAGTAAATATACACTCTCTAAAAACAATGCTTCCAACTATGTGAATAACTTACTCCAGGACATAAAACCACTTATGGTCCTCAACACAATAATACTGGGAAACTTCAACACTCCTCTGTCACCAACAGACAGATAATCAAAACAAGAAAACAATAAAGCAATCTCCAACCTAATTAATTCCATAAATCAAATGGACTTAACAGATATCTATAGAGTATTCCACCCCAAATCAGCTGAATACACCTTCTTCTCTGCAGCACATGGATCCTTCTCTAAAATAGATCATATTCTAGTTCACAAAGGAATCTCAGCAAACATAAAAAAGTAGATATTATTCCATGTATCCTATCAGACCATAATGCCATGACCCTAGCAATTAACAGCAAAATTCAAAACAGAAAACACACACATACATGGAGATTAAATAATAACCTATTAAACGAAGAATGGATCCAAGAAGATAATGAGAGCGGAAATCATAAAATTCTTGGAAGAGAACAAGAATGAAGACACAACATATCAAAACCTCTGGGACAACATGAAAGCATTCCTATGGAGAAAATGTATAGCACTGAATGCCCACATTAAAAATGAGGAGAGATCCCAAATAAATAAGCTTATGCTCCACCTCAAATCCCTACAAAAGGAAAAACAATCTAATCCCAAATCCAGCAGAAGACAGGAAATAATCAAGGTCAGAACTGAAATCAATGAAATTGAGAACAAAAAAGAAACTACAAAAAGAATTGATGAAACAAAGAGCTGGTACTTCAAAAAAACAAATAAATTTGATAGACCCCAATCTCACAAAAAGTAGGAGGGAAAGGAAGAAAATCAATAAAATCACCAATGAAAAAGGAGCAATCACCACTGACCCCATGGAAATCCAACAAATTATAAAAACATATTTTGAAAAACTGTACTCCTCTAAATTAGATAATCTAGAAGACATAGACAAATTTCTAGACACATACAACATTCCTAAATTGAAATCCTAAACAGCCCAATAGCAGGCACTGAAATCCATACAGCAATTAAAAGCCTACCAAAAAGAAAATCCCAGGACCTGATGGATTCCCTGCTGAGTTGTGCCACACCTGTGAGGAGGAACTACACTTCTCCTTATAATGCAATTCCAAGAAATTGAAAACACTTTTTATGAGGCAACCATAACTCTGATAGCGAAATCCAACAAAGACACGGCAAAAAAAGAAAACTACAGACCGACATCCCTGATGAACATTGATGCAAAAATCCTTAATAAGGTTCTAGCAAACTGTATTAAAAAACATGTCAAGAAGATAATTCACCATGATCAAGTGGGCTTCATTCCAGGTATGCAAGGTTGTTTCAACATAAGCAAATCAATAAATGTAATTCATCACTTAAACAGAATTAAGGACAAAACCCATATGATTATCTCAATTGATACAGAAAAGGCCTTTGATAAAATTCAGCAACCATTTGTGCTCAAAACTCTAGAGAAGACAGGGATCAAAGGATCTTAATTATGCAAAGGCCATATATGACAAACCCTCAGCTAATACAATACTAAACGGAGAAAAGCTGAAAGCATTTCCACTAAACTCAGGATCAAGACAAGGCTGTCCACTCTCACCACTTTTATTCGATATAGTTCTTGAGACCCTAGCCAGAGCAATCATGCAAGAAAAGGAAATCAAAGGGATAAGAATAGGAAGAGAGGAAGTCAAACTATCCCTGTTTGCTGACAACATGTTCCTTTATCTGAAAGATCCAAAAAACTCCACCAGAAAACTGCTTGAGTTTATAAACAGATTTAGCAAAGTGGCAGGCTACAAGATCAATATCCATAAATCAATCACTTTCCTATACACTAACAATAATAGGGCAGAAGAAAAAATTAGGAAATCAGTCCCATTCACAAAATCCTCAAAAAGAATAAGATACTTGGGAATTAATCTAACAAGGGAAGTCACAGACCTCTACAATGAAAATTATCAAACATTGAAGAAAGAAATCCAAGAACAACTGAGAAGACAGAAAGATGTCTCATGTTCCTGGTTAGGCAGAATTAATATAATTAAAATGGCCATTCTGCCAAAAGCACTGTATAGATTCAGTGCAATCTCCATCAAGATACCAATGTCATTCTTTTTTTTTTAAGAGAGAGGGACAGTGAGAGAGAGAGAGAGAGAGAGTCAATTTTAACTTAGTTTTTCACATGAGTTTCGTTGCTCTGAGACTTTGCTGTGTATGTGGTACTGGGGTTTGAACCCGTGTACTTGTGCATGCTAGGCAAGCAAATTAACCGCAGAGCCACCGCTCCAGACCCACCAATGTCATTATTTACAAAAATAGAAAAAGCAATTATCAATTCATTTGGAACAACAAGAAACCCAGAAGAGCCAAAACATTATTAAGCAAGAAATATGAAATAGGTGGATTCACTATACTAGATCTAAGATTATACTATAGAACTGCAGTAACAGAAACAACATGGTACTGGTATCAAAATAGGAATGAAGACCAATGGAATAGAATACTCTGAAACAAATCCACAAATCTTTAAACATTTGATCTTTGACAAATGGGGTCAAAATATAACATGGAAGAATGACAGCCTATTCAACAAATGGTGCTAGACAAACTGGACAACAGTCACTTGCAGAAAGTTGAAATTTGATCCTTATCTCTCACCTTGCACAAAAATCAAATCCAAATGGATCAAGGATCTAGGAATTAAACCAGTCACCATACAACTGCTAGAAAAAAGTTAGGACCAACACTCCAGTATTTGGGAGTAGGCAAAGACTTTCTAAACAAGATTCCTAAAGTGAAAGAATTAAAGTTGAAAATCAATGAATGGGATGCCATTAAGTTAAAAAGCTTTTGCGCAGCAAAGGAATTGGTCAGAACTGTCAAGAGACAAACTACAGAATGGGAAATAATCATCACCTGTGACTCTTCTGACAGGGGACTACTATTCAGAATTTACAAAGTCCTCAAAAACCTTAATATCAGATACACAAAAAGTTCAATTAATAAATGGGCCAAAGAGCTAAATAGAAGCTTCTTAACAGAGGACACTGAGCAAGCCAATGAATACATGAGAAAGTGCTCTAAATCACTAGTAATCAGAGAAATGCAAATGAAAACTACATTAAGATTTCACCTCACTCCATTCAGATTAGCAAATATGAAGAATATAAACAATAGCAGATGCTGGAGGGGTTGTGGGGAGATAGGCACACTAGCACACTGTTGGTGGAACTGAAGACTCGTACAGCCACTCTGGAAAGCAATGTGGAGAATCCTCAAAAAATTAGGGATGGACCCACCATATGATCCAGCAAACCGTCTTCTGGGTATTTTCCCAGAGGTGTTAGAATCAGCACATTACAGCAACACAGCAAAATCTATGTTCATAGCAGCTCAGTTTACAATAGCTAAATTATGGCACTAACCCAGATGCCCCTCATTGAATAAGTGGATCCAAAAGCTCTGGTATATATATATATATATATACCATGGAGTTCTACTCAGCTATTAGAAACGATGATATTGCAGCCTTTGAAGGTAAATGGATGGTGACGGATGAATCATGTTGAGTAAAATTAGCCAAACCCAGAGAGTCAAGGGTCGAATGTTTTCAATCATTTGTGGAGGCTGGAGCTAAAACCAAAACCAACTGCTCCCCAAATACTGAAGTTCCATAGGCAATTGCAAGCATGAAACTAATCATTTTCTCAACTAAGTACTTCCTGCATGCCTTCAATTCACACCATACTATGATGAAGTCCCTTTCCTCACTTAATCCCCACACATCTTTTGAACACAGGAATGATTGTCCACATTACCTAAATCAGAAAAATGAGCCTGGCTTAGTTATCCCCCTACCAACTGTGGTCAGGCTTTGAACTCAGAAATAGCAGGTTCCAATTCCCAGGACAAGCTCCCTGGCTCTCCTCTCTCTGCTTCTTCTGTTCTCCTGGCAGAGTGTGGTAACAAGTCTTGTAACCATGTTCTTAACCTAGATTAGCTTGTTACTTGACACACGAGTTTCATGACCTTTGCAATAAATAGTTCATCTAATTAATTTAAACCAAAACCTGGTGGTCACCTCCATATACGCAGACAAAATAATCTATTCCTACAACAATGAAAGTAGATTTACTTTGGTAATAGAATTTGCTACTTCTGATCAATTGAACAATGGGGTTTCTCATAGGAATATCCAAACTCCTACGCACCTTGGAACACAAAACTTTTTACATATGAGGAAGGAGCACAGAACAGTTTAGCAGTATGGAAAGGTCCTCTGACCACTCCTACCTCTTGACCTAGTGAGTCTACTAAAAGAAGAGAAGAAGAAGAAAAGAAGAAGAAGAAGAAGAGGAGGAGGAGGAGGAGGAGGAGGAGGAGTAAGGAGAAGAAGGAGAAGAAGAAGGAGAAAAGAAAGAAAGAAAAATAAATTATCCAAAAAATAATAATAATAAAATAAAAATACCCAGGCATAGGTACACAGGGACTGCAGGCAGCAGGAACCAGGAGCACAAGTCACCAACTACTCTCTATGTGACCCTCCAG